>OU342742.1:168564604-168686630 GCA_910589775.1 Avena eriantha | reverse complement strand
ATAACAACGCCTTCAAGAAGGAAATGGTGCACAAGCGCCATCGTTGCCCGATCAAAGATCATAGGTTTTCACCCTAGAGAAAGTCCTCACTCGCAAAACAATGCCTTCCACAAGGCCATTGCCAGGCACAACCAGTTAAGACCAGACGTTGGATTTTCACCCTGCAAGGTAAGACTGGGAACTCCTCCTGTGTTGTCTCCCCCCACAAACAGTCACTACTGCAAGTCACAGATCACACAGCCAGTTCGCCATCGCCACAAAGACTCAAATCACCATTGCTGCCCTCATATTTCCGCTTTCCTGACATTCTCCGCATCTGACTTCACCAGGGCTCATTGAATGGCACTTGGTGGGGAACAACAGCAGAGCTTCACAACGCTCCTGCTGAAAGCAAATGGCCAGAAAAACAAGGTGTGCACGATCGAATACCTTCCGATCGAGCAATCTCTAGGCATAATGCACCCATGGGAGTTCGCCGCCGGAGCCTTCTGGAACCCTCCTCTCTAGGCTAGATCCACGAGAGCAAGCAACAAGCAGATATTTGTCTTCATGCAGAAGGAACCCTAGGACAGCCTGCCATTATTGGACAGAACAATAGGCTTCCACACCGCCGTCCTCCGCCCCGTCCGCTCCGGCGGAAGGAGGGGACAAGCCTGCAATAACCACGTGCCCCCGCCGGTCTGTCGGCCCGAGCAAGAAGCAACGTGTCGCCTCCCCAGGCACCTTCAGGCAACCAAAAGGCCGCGTCGATGGCGGATCTAGGCGGAAGCCTAGACCTATGACCACAGTTGTCACACCTTGTGCCGATACCTGATGGGAAAGCCACCACCACAATAGATCCGGGCATCCGCCCAGCCGCCAAAAACAGCCGATCTCCATGATCGGATCTCACGTTCGGGGGCAGCCACCGCTGCCACACGACCAGGGGCGTCACCCCTAGCCTCCGCGTGCAGCCAAAGAACCAGCGCCGACCCTTGCCGCCACCGGCGAAACAACCACCGCGATCTACTCTCCCCGGCCCCTTCGGTGCCAGGTCCGTCGTCACCCGCGGTCGGCACCGGCGGCAGTGGATGAGGGGTGGAAGATCAAGGTGGGGGAGGGGAGGCGACGGGAGGGGAGCCCCCCAGCGGCGCCCTGGGGTGCTTCGCGGGAGGGAAGGGGGCAAGTGAGGTTTACTTAAAGGTTTTCTTTAGGACCTTTCTCTTTTAATACGATACTCAAACAATATGGTACTAGTCTATGAAGTAAGTATATAGAATTTTATAGTTCCATTATCTCAATTACAACAAAGCACAAGGTATTTTAGCGGATGCCAACTACAATGAAACTATGCAATTTCACATAGATTGTTTAGTTCATGATAATGGTTCATATTACTAATGAACTCCCACTTAAACAAACATCTCTCATCATTGTTTAGTTATTACATGATCCTAATTAACTACACCACCCCTGATCATCACAGTCGATGGCATACCTTCAAAGTTAGACATCAAAATGTCAATCACATCAACTATATGACGCATGCTTAACCTTTAGGTCACTTGTGTTCTGAGGCCATGTCTGTACATGTTAGACTCGCCAATATTAACCTTACTATTTTGCTGTGCAACATGGCTTACATCCATTGTATGCAAATGTTGATATGCCTAACACCCGATCGTGATGGTGTGTTTCATAATGAATAACTTTCTTACTGGTGAACACTAAGAGAGAACACGTTTATTGGAATTGAATTGAGCGATCATCTTATAATGCTACAGTTGTATGTCTAATTCAAAACAGAATAAGATGTAAAAAACTTTAACGTCATATGCAATGTTCCCTGCGCCTTGATCTCTATCGAGCGCTCCTGGTACGATACCATGTCCACGGTGCCTCCATGCCGGTGGCTTATTATTTCATAAATACTTACCGTGACCGTATCATATCACATTCCCTGTAAAATAAAGTTAGACGCCTCTATTTATATTTTGCAAGTTTACGTGGCTGTTACGATTTTCGCAGAAGAACCAATTCTTACCTACAAACTTTCAAACCACGACATGGATTGAATAGTTGTTGCTTTAAATCCTTTTAGGGACCGTCCTTTGTAAATGCCATATCAACTAATGTAAGAATGACATACGCCCGCCAACCACTTATGTCGTACAAGTCATATGTTAGGTGTGGAACCAGTCTCGTGTAAAAGTATGTGTAAGCTCGGTCTAGGCCGCTTCATCAACATTGCCGCGGTGAAAAAGTACACATGGGAGGGTAACAACTAGAAAATCATTGCCCACATATCACTATGTGTTCTAACTGTACCAACACATCTACGCATAAATCATCTCAGATACCACTGTAGAGTTCCATAGTAGAAAACAAATATTTTCCTAACAGCAAGAACGATATAGCCAAGATCCATTCTATATAGATGTAAGATAACAGAGGGATTCGGTGTTCATACCCCTGCAGACCAAAAAACGTTACATTCCAATGAACATTGATGATGTATTCATATGATAATGCCGACCTCAAGGTAATGTAAACATACATGCAATGAGTGCCACAACTGGCAGCACCTCCGCAGTTCTACATGCATCAGGTGTAGACAATGTCCCCCGGACTCTGGTCCAGCAAAGCAGCTGAAGAAGATCCAGACCGAAGATCCAGCAACATGACGACGTGCATATGGTGGAGAACTCTCACCATGTATGCTCGTTCCAATATTACGGAACCACACATGAGGGAGAGAGAAGGAGAGAGGGAGAGACGCAAAATCCAATGGGGTGATTGAGGGGAGGGGGATCCCCTCCTTATATGTCTAGGCTTCCGCCGCCCCTCCTTTCAAGGGGGAGGGGAAGCTCCACCAAGGCAGCTGCCACCCTGGGATGGGGCCCACCCTAGGGCAGCCGTCGCCCCTCCTTTCACTAGCCACGCGTCCCCACCCCTCCTTGGGCCACCGACCACCTAGGGTGTGGGTGCCCCTAGTGGGCTACCACACGGTGCCCCATTAGGGGTTAGCCTCTATTTTAGTATATATTTAACATATAATTCATTTAATTAAATACTAAAATACATAATTCGAGTCTTCGAACACTTCATCGACTCGGGAACCTTTCTGATCCCTCTCTAGAACAATTCTGGAGTTCCCTCTCTTTTCTTCAATGATCTTGAATCAAACCCTAAGCGTCATCTACCCTCAAGTGTGCCACCCTACGGTTTAGGCATGTGCAGACATGATTGAGACACCTCTCCGTTCAATGATCAACAACGGGATCTGGAAACCCATGATGGCCTCAATGCATTCCACGAATTAACTTGGTCACTTGAACCTTAAATGTCGAGTCTCATTCCCTTTGCTTCACAATTCTAAGTTTGTCCAAGATCTGATCTTCGGCATCTCTATACCTAGTTTGATCTTGTTACCGATAAACACATTTACTCGTTCCCGTTATATTACATTCTCTTGACCTAGTCACTTGCTTGCAAGCTTCATAGATGTAATCTCACCGATTGGACCCAGAGTATCTATCTGTCACGCTGATGGGAAAATCCCGATGTCAGTGCATACACCTCAACCTATCCATTAGGAATACCGGAGAGACTCCTTTATGATCAACATGTTACAGTGTGACAGTCGGTCAAGGAAGCCTCCGGTAATAGTGATTCTATATGATATCATGGTCAAAGGATTGGGTTAATATGTTTCTTTAGTTATCGTAATGTTGAATTTTGTGACTGGATCTCATTGAAATACTTGAAGTTGGGTGTGTGTCCATAATAACCCCCAAGAGCAACGGATCACTTAAGTACCTCTCAATGTGGAAGTAGGGTATCGATCCGCAGGAGCAAGAAGAAAAAGCTATTTATTCTCTACAACTAAAGTGTCACAAGTTTTAGTTTTTTATGCACTAAACAATTTAAAGAAACAATGGAGGTTGATTTAATATAAGGAAGTAAAGTGCAAAAAAATAGTAATGTAAAGCATCCCAATCCTCTTTAGCACAAGAGAACAAGACAAAGGTTTTCTCTTACGGGAACAATGGATATGGGTTCATGGGTTCACTCAATACTCTCTCTCCATCTATGGTGATGATCATGTTATAGATAATAAAAGTAAACACAATTTTCATGTTTCAATGGTAACTTCATGGCGGCTGCATGTCCTAAATCACATAGTTGAAAGAATACTCATTTGTGTTGCTAGGTCACCCTTGTACTAAGAATAGCGTTGGTTGTTGTCGCACCACACCATACTTCTCCCTTTTTCTCCTAGCTAGATAAAGGATGTTAGGATGCATTGTGTCACTCAATACATATGTCATTGTTACTCGGGCCACCCATTACCTAGATACATCATACTTCTTAATGAAAAACACTCCAAACACTAATACAATGATTTATTTGTTGTGTGTATTACCACATCTCTATCATCTACCTCCACTTGGTGGTGTCAAACACCTCATGACATAGGTAAACAAGGCATTTTTCATAGATAAAAACATTACATGCATCATAGAATATTTCCAAAGTATGACAAGCCATAAAATATCCAACAAAATGGTAAATGCATAACAAGTATTATCTCATACGACAATATCCACCTTGCCTAGTCCCTAGCCCATTAAGCTCCTTTGGTTCTTCTTTGGCCTACTGTATGCGTCTCGAAATTTGTGAACCGTGGCCTCTGATCTGGGCTTGTTGGTTTGTAGCCTGAAAGTTCCTGGGCGAGTACATCGCAGTACCCAAGTTCCCTGTAATTGCCGCGTTTAGTAAAGTTGGGTGCCATCTACTCAGAGGGGCCATTTCGAGGCAAATTCATCTCGCCCCGACCAAATTTAAACATTCTGTTAAACTGTCCCATGAAGTAGACGGTCGGGACCCACATGTCGGTCATTTGTCCGTGACGCGAGCGCCAACACAGTAACCTCTTAGGAAAATCGAGGAACTAAGCAGCTTGGATGCATTGACCAATTTCACAAATCCATTCCCTCCTTGCCCCTAGCACCGACAGCGTCGAAATCCACCCTCCAGGCAGACCGATCCCTTCGGACATTTGACTTCTGGCACCAAGTTGCTGCGCCCATTCGCTGATCCCGAGCTCCAATGGCGCATGCCATGGCCGCCATTATGAGGAACTTGCTCTAGCCCGCCTCTAGAAGATCCTACTACAAAGGAAGAAGAAGTTCGGGCTACATGCGAGTGAGCTACCCTTCTCTTTGCTATTCGCACTAACTATATTTGCTAGCTGGCTACTGAACCTAAAATTGTTTGTTAGCCCAACGCTGACAAACATATTTTTCTGTCAAGTGGGATCTCCGTGGACCACCCTTACCTGGTTATGGTAGCCCTCTTCAGGTACGACTCTAAATCAGCAAGCATGAAGGGCAAGTGGTATGGACACCATTGTATCATGATGGAAGAAGCGCCTACGAGGATCTGCACTATCCCTAGTATGGTTGTTTCTATGCATAATCATGATGAATTATGGCCGAAGCAGAGATCACAGTTTAGCTTCATGGATGAACGAGGCATCATGGTTCCTCTAACGTGTGACAGTCAGCTAATTGGGTTGATGAAAAGGTATGCTTCGGCTTACATGTTTGAGCTAATTGTGATGTATTGGATGTGGAAGCTGCTGCAACTAGGAGTCGCCCTTCTATTCTGGGATAGGGTGGTTGCTCGAACCCAATTAGCTCCTAGTAAGCAAAAGTCTCTTGGGGTTCGCATGTTTGTGCTGAATTGTAATTTTTGTTTTATTTACTCTGTAGATATTAGGCAGTTATGCAACAGTCCTGTTTCTTTGATAGGAAGCACCACAAGGTTAGAAAGATGACTGTCGGGTTAGTCATTTTGCTGCCGGAAGAAAATAAAAATGAGTGGAAAGATGATGTTGGACACGATTCTGGTGCTGACTGTCCCGGCAATGCAGACCACGTGAAGCTAAGAAAATTTGCACCGAGGAAGAGGAAGAAGGCATGAAACAAGAAGCTAGTGGACGTGAAGGCTTGGCACCCAGGCGGGGGAAGAAGGCTGTTGGCAATGAAGATGCACAATAATGTGTTGAACTTGAACCTATATATATGTAATTCGGTTAAATTCTAGAGCTCCGTGTGTGGAACTTGTCGGGCGAAACAATCTACACACGTTCTTGGAGTAAAATGTACCGCGACTTAGGGTTTGGAAACGCCCGAGTTAGTAGTTGAATCCGAAATTGCGATTGCGCCACTACTATGTGAAAACACGCAGCATCGTTTCCACGATTGCCTAGGGGCAGGAGGTCTCCAAATTCGATGGAATGTAAGTGGCACAAAAATAAATTATTTAAGCTGCTACACTCCACAAAACAACAACTTGTTTCAACTGCTGCACGTGCTTCCACTTTATAAATTGTGGTTGTGCCATTTGCATGCAACACAATCCATGTAGATTACGTTTAAACAAACCACCAATGTCAGAGTACCCCCATCATCAGACAAAAGGAAGTGATGCAGGGTTAAGACAGATTAACAAGCGACCAATTTTTTTCTCCCAGGACTCCGGGACTCCTAGTTCAGACCGCTAGTATGTACAAGTACAACTATTACAACTTAAAAAAGTACGAAGCTCAAGTTAAATAGAACTAGTTATCACACATCTCCTTTATCATCCTAATATGCGCATCTTTCTGCGAGAGTAAGGATCAAATCGTCTACTCCTTCCTTTTAGCATCTTCCTTGCACAGCTTCAATTGTTTCTTTGCATTTATCCTCGTGCACTTGTCAATACTCGTAGTTGTGAACTGCAGGACTTTAGAGATGAGAGGACTCACATCGAAATCACCGTCCATGTCATCACGAAGCGTTTCCTCATCGTCTCCCCTTGAACCCATGCTGAGAGGGGGTAGGGGACTGGGCTGGAGGCGTCGTCGGCTTGCAGCTATGGCAGGATGGGGGAGAAGTGGGGAAAGTGGCTTCGAGGGGAAGGAAGAGAAGTATGGGCAGGAATAGAAGTAAAGGGGACGTGACACTAGCATATGGCCCACGGAAAATCGTGACACTCGCAAAAGGGGAGCACGTGGTGTTGACAGTTTCTCTAGATCAAGCTGACATTAAGCATGGCCAATCATGCCGCATAACAGCCTACTCGTGGATCGCTCTTATGAAGAACCATCCCAATCGTCCAAGCACCCCGATCAAAAGGTATCTAGAAATCGTCATGCAGAACAACTATGTTAGGGCATGCCATCTAGAAGACTCGCTAAGGTTAGGGCTCTCCTAAGGTTAGGATCCATGTGGTTCATGAAAAGAACAGACATGCAATGACTCTGGTGGATCCATATGTGGTTTGTGAACAGAACAGACAACAATGACTCTAGTGGCTCCTTTTGTAGTTTGTGAAAAGAACAGGCATGAAATGACTCTAGTGGATTCATATGTGGTTTGCAAAAACAACAGACATGGAATGACTCTATATGTGGTCTGTGAAAAGAATAGACATGCAATGACTCTGGTGGATCCATATGTGGTTCATGAAAATAACACACATGCAATGACTCTAGTGGATCCATATGTGTTTAATGAAAAGTAAACACATGCAATGACTCTGGTGGATCCATGTGTGGTTTGTGAAAAGAATAGACATTCAATGACACTGGTGGATCCATATGTGGTTTGTGAGAAGAATAGACATGCAATGACTCTGGTGGATCCATAGGTGGTTTGTGAAAAGAACACACATGCAATGACTCTAGCTGGGGTTAATGAAAAGAACACACATGCAATGACTCTAGCTGGGGTTAATGAAAAGAACACACATGCAATGACTCTGGTGGATCCCTGTGTGGTTTGTGAAAAGAACACACATTCAATGACACTAGTAGATCCATATGTGGTTTGTGAAAAGATCACACATGCAATGACACTGGTGGATCCATATGTGGTCTATGAAAAGAACACACATGCTCATGTGGTTTATGAAAAGAACATACATTCACTGACTCTAGTTGTGGTTCATGAAAATAACACACATCCAATGACTCTAGCTATGGTTTGTGAAAAGAACACACATGAAATGACTCTAGCTATGGTTAATGAAAAGAACACACATGCAATGACACTGGTGGATCCATATGTGGTTTGTGCAAGGAACAGATGAAATGACTCTAGTGGATACATATGTGTTTTGTGAAAAGAACACACACGCAATGACTCTAGCTTTGGTTAATGAAAAGAACACACATGCAATGACACTGGTGGATCCATATGTGGTTTGTGAAAAGAATAGATGAAATGACTCTAGTGTATCCATATGTGGTTTGTGAAAAGAACAGACATGCAATGGCTCTAGATTTGGTTCATGAAAATAACACACATGCAATGACACTGGTGGATCCATATGTGTTATAGGAAAAGAACACACATTCAATGACACTTGTGGATTCATATGTGGTTTGTGGAAAGGACACACATCTAATGACTCCGGTGGATCCCTATGTGGTTTGTGAAAAGAACATACATTCACTGACTCTAGTTGTGGTTCATGAAAAGAGCACACATGCAATGACACTTGTGGATCCATATGTGGTTTGTGAAAAGAACACACATGCTTATGTGGTTTATGAAAAGAACAAACACCCAATGACTCTAGCTGTGGTTTGTTAAAGGAACACACATGCAATGACACTGGTTCCATCCATATGTGGTTTGTGAAAAGAACACACATCCAATGACTCTAGCTTTAGTTTATGAAAAGAACATACATGCAATGACTCTGGTGGTTCCATATGTGGTTTATGAAAATAACACACATGCAATGACTCTGGTGGATTCATATGTGGTTTGTGAAAAGAACAGACATGCAATGACTCTATATGTGGTTTGTGAAAAGAACAGACATGCAATGACTCTGGTGGATCCATATGTGGTTCATGAAAAGAACACACATGCAATGACTCTAGTGGATCCATATGTGGTTAATGAAAAGAACACACATGCAATGACTATAGTGGATCCATGTGTGGTTTGTGAAAAGAACATACATGCTCATGTGGTTTGTGAGAAGAACATACATGCACTGACTCTAGTGGATCCATATGTGGTTTGTGAAAAGAACAGACAAGCAATGACTCTGGTGGATCCATAGGTGGTTTGTGAAAAGAACACACATGCAATGACTCTAGCTGGGATTAATGAAAAGAACACACATGCAATGACTCTAGCTGGGGTTAATGAAAAGAACACACATGCAATGACTCTGGTGGATCCATGTGTGGTTTCTGAAAAGAACACACATTCAATGACACTGGTGGATCCGTATGTGGTTTGTGAAAAGAACACACATGCAATGACACTGGTGGATCCATATGTGGTCTATGAAAAGAACACACATGCTCATGTGGTTTATGAAAAGAACAGACATTCACTAACTCTAGCTTTGGTTTGTGAAAAGAACACACATCCAATGACTCTAGCTATGGTTTGTGAAAACAATGACACTGGTGGATCCATATGTGCTTTGTGAAAAGAACATATTAAATAACTCTAGTGGATCCATATGTGGTTTGTGAAAAGAACACACATGCAATAACTCTAGATGTGGTTAATGAAAAGAACACATATGCAATGACACTGGTGGATCCATATGTGGTTTGTGACAATAATAGATGAAATGACTCTAGTGGATCCTTATGTGGTTTGTGAAAAGAACAGACATGGAATGACTCTAGTTGTGATTCATGAAAATAACACACATGCAATGACACTGGTGGATCCATATGTGTTTTAGGAAAATAACACACATTCAATCACACTTGTGGATCCACATGTGGTTTATGAAAAGAACACACATCCAATGACTCTGGTGGATCCCTGTGTGGTTTGTGAAAAGAACATACGTTCACTTACTCTAGTTGTGGTTCATGAAAAGAGCACACATGCAATGACACTTGTGGATCATATGTGGTTTGTGAGAAGAACAGACATGCCATGACTCTGTTGGATCCATATGTGGTTTGTGAAAAGAACACACATGCTCCTGAGGTTTATGAAAAGAACAAACATCCAATGACTCTAGCTGTGGTTTATGAAAAGAACACACATGCACTGACATTGGTTGCGTCCATGTGGTTTGTTAAAAGAACACACATCCAATGCCTCTAGCTGTGGTTTATGAAAGTAACGGAGATGCAATGACTCTGGTGGATCCATATGCGGTTTATGAAAAGAACACACATGCAATGACTCTGGTGGATCCATATGTGGTTTGTGAAAAGAACAGACATGCAATGACTCTAGTGGATCCATATGTGGTTTGTGAAAAGAACAGACATGCAATGACTCTAGTGGATCCTTATGTGGTTTGTGAAAAGAACATGCATGAAATGATTCTAGTGGATTCATATGTGGTTTGTGAAAAGAATAGACATGCAATAACTCTATATGTGGTTTGTGAAAAGAACAGACATGCAATGATTCTGGTGGATCTATACGTGGTTCATGAAAAGAACACACATGCAATGACTCTAGTGGATCCGTATGTGGTTAATGAAAAATACAAATGCAATAACTCTGGTGGATCCATGTGTGGTTTGTGAAAAGAACAGACATGCTCATGTGGTTTGTGACAAGAACATACATGCAATGACTCTAGTGGATCCATATGTGGTTTGTGAAAAGAACAGACAAGCAATGACTCTGGTGGATCCATATGTGGTTTGTGAAAAGAACACACATGCAATGACTCTAGCTGTGGTTAATGAAAAGAACACACATGCAATGACTCTGGTGGATCCATGTGTGGTTTGTGAAAAGAACACACATTCAATGACACTGGTGGATCCATATGTGGTTTGTGAAAATAACACACATGCAATTACACTGCTGGATTCATATGTGGTCTATGAAAAGAACACACATGCTCATGTGGTTTATGAAAAGAACATACATTCACTAACTCTAGTTGTGGTTCATGAAAACAACACACATCCAATGACTCTAGCTATAGTTTGTGAAAAGAACACACATGCAATGACTCTAGCTGTGGTTAATGAAAAGAACACACGCAATGACAATCCATATGTGGTTTGTGAAAAGAATAGATGAAATGACACTAGTGGATCCATATGTGGTTTGTGAAAAGAACACACATGAAATGAATCTAGCTCTGGTTAATGAAAAGAACACACATGCAATGACACTGGTGGATCCATATGTGGTTTGTGGAAAGAACATATGAAATGACTCTAGTGGATCCATATGGGGTTTGTGAAAAGAACGGACATGCAATGACTCTAGTTGTGGTTCAAGAAAATAACACACATGCAATGACACTGGTGGATTCATATGTGCTTTAGGAAAAGAACACACATTCAATGACACTTGTGGATCCATATGTGGTTTGTGAAAAGAACACACATCCAATGAACTCTGGTGGATCCCTATGTGGTTTGTGAAAAGAACAGACATATACTGACTCTAGTTGTCGTTCATGATAAGAGCACACATGCAATGACACTTGTGGATCCATATGCGGTTTTTGAGAAGAATAAACATGCAATGACTCTGGTGGATCCATATGTAGTTTGTGAAAAGAACACACATGCAATGAATCTGGTGGATCCATATGTGGTTTGTGAGAAGAACACACATGCAATGACTCTAGTGTTCCTTATGTGGCTTATGAAAAGAATAGACATGCAATGACTCTAGTGGATCCTTATGTGGTTTTTGAAAAGAACATGCATGAAATGACTCTAGTGGATTCATATGTGGTTTGTGAAAAGAACAGACATGCAATGACTCAATATGTGGTTTGTGAAGAGAACAGACATGCAATATCTCTGGTGGATCCATATGTGGTTCATGAAAAGAACACACATGCAATGACTCTAGTGGATCCATATGTGGTTAATGAAAATAACACACATGCAATGACTCCGGTGGATCCATGTGTGGTTTGTGAAAAGAACAGACATTCAATGACACTTGTGGATCCATATGTGGTTTGTGAGAAGAACAGACATGCGATGACTCTGGTGGATCCATATGTGGTTTGCGAAAATATCAAACATCCAATGACTCTGGTGGATCCATATGTGGTTTGCGAGAAGAACACACATGCAATGACTCTAGCTGTGGTTAATGAAAAGAACACACATGCAATGACACTGGTGGATCCATATGTGTTTTAGGAAAATAACATACATTCAATGACACTTGTGGATCCATATGTGGTTTGTGAAAAGAATAGACATGCAATGACTCTGGTGGATCCATACGTGGTTTGTGAAAAGAACACACATGTGGTGGATCCATATGTGGTTTGTGAGAAGAATATACATGCAATGACTCTAGTGGATCCTTATGTGGTTTGTGAAAAGAACATACATGCAATGACTCTAGTGGATCCTTATGTGGTTTGTGAAAAGAACATGCATGAAATGACTCTAGTGGATATATATGTGGTTTATGAAAAGAACAGACATGAAATGACTCTATATGTGGTTTGTGAAAAGAACAGACTTGCAATGACTCTAGTGGATCCATGTGTGGTTCATGAAAAGAACACACATGCAATGACTCTAGTGGATCCATATGTGGTTAATGAAAAGAACACGCATGCAATGACTCTGGTGGATCCATGTGTTGTTCATGAAAAGAACACACAAGCAATGACTCTAGTGGATCCATATGTGGTTAATGAAAAGAAGACGCATGCAATGACTCTGGTGGATCCATGTGTGGTTTGTGAAAAGAACGGACATTCGATGACACTTGTGGATCCATATGTGGTTTGTGAGAACAACATACATCCAATGACTCTGGTGGATCCATATGTGCTTTGTGAAAAGAACAGACATGCAATGACTCAGGTGGATCCATATGTGGTTTGCAAAAAGAACACACATGCAATGACTCTAGTTGTGGTTAATGAAAAGAACACACATGCAATAACAGTGGTGGATCCATATGTGTTTTAGGAAAAGAACACACATTCAATGAGACTTGTGGATCTATATGTGGTTTGTGAAAATAACAGACATGCAATGACTCTGGTGGATCCATATGTGGTTTGTGAAAAAAACAGACATGTTCATGTGGTTTATGAAAAGAACAAACATCCAAAATGACTCTAGTCGTGGTTTGTGAAAAGAACACACATGCAATGACACTGGTGCATACATATGTGGTTTGTGAAAAGAACACACATTCAATGACTCTAGTTGTGGTTTATGAAAAGAACACACATACAATGACTCTGGTGGATCCATATGTGGTTTGTGAGAAGAACACACATGCAATGACTCTAGTGGATCCTTATGTGGTTTGTGAAAAGAACATACATACAATGACTCTAGTGGATCCTTATGTGGTTTGTGAAAATAACAGGCATGCAATGACTCTAGTGGATTCATATGTGGTTTGTGAAAAAAACAGACATGCAATGACTCTATATGTGGTTTGTGAAAAGAACACACATCCAATGACTCTGGTGGATCCATATGTGGTTCATGAAAAGAACACACATGGAATAACTCTAGTGGATCCATATGTGGTTAATGAAAAGAACACACATGCAATGATTCTGGTGGATCCATGTGTGGTTTGTGAAAAGAACAGACTTCGATGACACTCGTGGATCCAGATGTGGTTTGTGAGAAGAACAGACATGCAATGACTCTGGTGGATCTATATGTGTTTTAGGAAAAGAACACACATGCAATGACACTGGTGCATCCATATGTGGTTTGTGAAAATAACACACATCCAATGATTCTAGCTATGGTTTATGAAAAGAACAGACATGCAATGACTGGTGGATCCATATGTGGTTTATGAAAAGAACACACTTGCAATGACTCTGGTTTATGAAAAAAATAGACATGCAATGACACTTGTGGATCCATATGTGGTTTATGAAAATAACACACATGCAATGACTCTGGTGGATCCATATGTGGTTTGTGAAAAGAACACACATGCAATGACTCTAGCTGTGGTTAAGGAAAAGAACACACATGCAATGACACTGGTGGATCCATGTGTGGTTTGTGAAAAGAACAGATAAAATGACTAGTGGATCCATATGTGGTTTGTGAAAAGAATAGACATGCAATGACTCTAGTTGTGGTTCATGAAAATAACACATGCAATGACACTAGTGGATCCATATGTGTTTTAGGAAAAGAACAGACATTCAATGACACTTGTGGATCCATATGTGAATTGTGAAAAGAACACACATCCAATGACTCTAGTGGATCCCTATGTGGTTTGTGAAAAGAACAGACATTCACTGACTCTAGTTGTGTTTCATGAAAAGACACACACATGCAATGACACTGGTGGACTCATATGTGGTTTGTGAGAAGAACAGACATGCAATGACACTGGTGGATCCATATGTGGTTGGAGAAAAGAACACACATTCTCATGTGGTTTATGAAAAGAACAAACATCCAATGACATAGGTAGATCCTTATGTGGTTTGTGAAAATAACACACATGCAATGACACTGGTGGATCCATATGTGGTTTGTGAACAGAACAGACATGCTCATGTGGTTTATGAAAAGAACACACATCCAATGACACTGGTGGATCCTTATTGTGTTTGTGAAAAGAACACATATGCAATGACACTGATGGATCCATATGTGGTTTGTGAAAAGAACGCACATGCAATGACACTGGTGGATCCATGTGGTTTATGACAATAAAACACATCCAATGAACTCTAGTGGATCCATGTGGTTTATGAGAATAACACACATGTAATGAGCTCTAGTGGATCCATGTGGTTTATGAGAAGAACACACATCTAATGAACTCTAGTGGATCCATGTGGTTTATGACAATAACACACATCCAATGAACTCTAGTGGATCCATGTGGTTTATGACAATAACACACATCCAATAAACTCTAGTTGATCCATGTGGTTTATGAGAATAACACACATGGAATGAAAAATCTAGTGGATCCATGTGGTTTATGAGAAGAACACGCTTCCAATGAACTCTAGTGGATCCATCTTGGCATAATTTGATGTATACCACGATGTATTTCATTGCCCTTGGTTTTTATACTACTCAGTTTCCATTACACTCACTTTCCATTTTTATACTACTCAGTTTTGCCCTTGGTTTTTTGATACTACTCAGTTTTGCCCTCTTTCTCTCTTTCGTAGAAGCCCAAACATGTGCTCACTCTGTCTGCTACGCGCTGATTGGTTGTCATAGTTGTCACGCGGATCGTGTGCACCAACCGTTGATCTTGTGTGATCCAACGAGGATCGTTGCACACATCGTGCCCTTCACAGTACATCGTGAGACAGCACAGACGTCTCACTCAGCGAGACTTCTACAAGAAGGAACACAAAGCCGTCCATGGAAAAAGTCGTTGACTGGTCATGTCATGTTTAATCAAGTCTGAAAAGCCTACTACTGCTACTACTACGCCACAACACATGCGTCATCGAGTGCACGGTCGTTGACGAGCGGCTGCAATTTATTGCCACTTGATTTTAATAAGATATATCCCATTTTTTACGTAGCGTCTCTCAATCTCACTTCCAACTGGGCCCACCGTAAGAAACTGCCACGCGTTAGCCGGAGACCGAAGAGCTAAGAAATGGGTGGGGGGCTAGACGAGACCTAACGTCTTGGCCTTCATCGAGTCACTCGCAATCATCAACACATCCCTCTACCCGATCTAGCACAACCCCACAAATCTCGCCGTACAGCCACCTACCTTCTCCTCTATATTTCCCCTTTTAATTATTGCCAATTTTATGGCCATGTCAAACTTCGTACATAGAAATTGTCTCTGTGCCCTTTGCATGCGGCTCAATACAGAATTGCCATGCATGGCCCGGGAAAAAAACGTGGCGTACCGTGCGCGTGTCGTGGTGTAGTAGCCTGCACAGCGCGTTGCACGGTGGTGCGACGAAATGTGCCTTGCTTCCATTCACCTTAACTATAGTGCCCCTCTCCGTATACCCACTCTCACTCTCGCTCACTCTCCACACGCAACCCTCTCCACTGTCCCACCAGCTTCTGCAAACTCCTGAGAAAACCTAATTCCCCAACGATGGCAGAGGAGGATGCGGTGGCCATCGTCGCCTCTAATGCCGCCGGCGAGGAGGCCCCCATCTCCGTCCCGGTCCCCCTCGACGCGTTGAAAGCAGTCGTCGTCCCCATCCAGGCCCCCGTCGAGGCATCGATAGCAGCCGCCGTTCCCGTCCAGGCCCCCGTCCCCGCTACCAACATAGCCGCCAGCGAGGAGGCCCCTGCTAGCGAGGAGCCCCCCACCGCCGGTCACGAGAAGATCTAGCTCTTCTGGGACCCCTACGATCTAGAGGAGTACATTGCTCCGGTGAACCCCTACGACACCGACATCGATGACCCATGGTCGGAGGTAACTAGGGTTTTCTCCCCTTCCCTGGTTCTTCTCCCATTCCCATCGTTGGATGCTAGATATTGGTTTATTAGGATTCACTTGTTTGCATTTCGATTTCTCGATCTTCTTACATCATCTAATACTGCCTTTTCCTTTTCTTCCAATAGGTTTACGGCAGCGACTTCTGCAGCGATGACGAGTCCATGCACACCAAGACTCGTCAGGTGCTGAGGAGGCTGCAGGCCAGCCAGTACGACGCCTTCTTCGCTGGCGGCGTCTACAGTTGCCCCTTCTGCAGGATGAGACTCGCTGGCACTGACTTCAACTGCGTCGTGATGCATGCAGAGGGCCTAAGCTCTAGCACCCGTCGGCCAGACCATGAACGTCAACACCTACATCGTTGAACACCAGGCTCTCGGCATTCACCTCTGAAACCTCTAGCGGGTGGCCATCGAAGAGGGTCGCATGCCTCCGATCAAGCCCAAGGCCCCCAAGATCAAGGGACTGGGCAGCAAGAAGTGGAGGAAGCGCCAGAGGAAGGAGGCGGAGGCGCATGCGCATGCAAGGAGGGGTTGAACGTATCTGCTGCTGCTGCTAAGCAGCTTCTTTTAATTTTCTATATTTTGCGTGCATCCTATTTCTGCACGCAAGGAGGGGTTGAATGTATTGAACCTCGTTAAGCAACCTACTTTCTATCGCTATATCCTATTTAGCTGCGCACAGCTATACCTACATTGTTTTGTTTTCTCAATGAATGTATTCTGCCTGGTGTGATTTGCTGCTCTAGATTTTCTACTAGATCGGAGGGCAAAAGAGGTCCAAAAGAGCACGAATGACCGAAGAGAGAAGCTGCTCTAGATTTGCTACCAATCTGGGCAAAATGAAACATGTCTGTTTAGGGAGAGAGGAAAAATGTACTCTTTCAAACTGCCAGTTAACGAGCTACCATCTTGACAAGCTACCAGACACATACAAAAACATAACACAAAGAAGTAAAATTTATTTTACTACTCTCACTTGAGGTGCTAGCCATCTTGACAAGATAACTGAGTTCCACAAAATAGAAACTTAACACAAAGAAGTAAAATTTATTTTACTACTCTCACTTGAGGCGCTAGCCATCTTGACAAGCTAACTAAGTTCCACAAAACAGAAACATAACACAAAGAAAGTAAAATTTAATTCACTTCTCATGAGAACACTTGAGGCGCCTGCCATCGTTCCTAGGCGACCAACTGCCATCATTCCAGGTGGATCTTACATTTTCGGTGCTCCACAGCTCACAAAGTTCGTCCCACTTGGGATCTGACTTAGCTTCCCTATCTTCAGCATCCTGCGACATAATTAGCGGTGCATCACAGGCCTGATTGTTGCCGCTAGAAGATGCCACCTCTCTGTTTGCTGCTTCAGCTGCAGCCTCTCTGTCAACTGCTTCTGCAGCCTCTCTCTTAGCTGCTTTAGATGCAGCCATTTTCTTTGCATATGCAGCTTCAAACTCAGCTATTCTGGATTTTCTACAAAGGGCTCCCCTAAGCTCGTCTTCCCTCTTGCAATTAGGGCAAAACACGTAAGCATAGAAAGAAGTGGATCTTCTTGTACAGCTGGTAGGTCACGTAAGAATCTATGACTGCATACTTCAGGTTTATATCAGACAACGGCCACTCGTCCCAGAAATCGTGCCTATCCATAGGGAAATCTGCCTTCATTCTATCGTATGACTCATCTAGGATACTAGTTGCGAGTGTAGCCATTCCATCCTTGATCGAGCCCCCTATGATCTTGACAAGACTCTGAATATCGATCCAGTTGTGCACAGGAATTGTAATTCCCTCTTAACGAAATTTCCAAAAGTCAGTTCTATTGTCAACAATGCAGAAAGCAATTCCTTTTTCTACAAGGAACTAGCGCAGTACCGGATAATTCATGCCAGTCCTGAAAGTATGTAGTTTGTCATCACCAAAATTTGTAACTACAAACATTTTGTCAATGCAAGATCATCATCTGAATATAATTTTAAAAAGTTTAGTAAATGCGAGATCAAGACTCTCAACATTGGCTTGTCATAATTTATTTGGTCCTAAATAAAATTCAGTAGTTGCAAGATGAGCAAATGGATAAACAACAAGAGGATAAAACCCTAAAAGTGGTTAACTACAAAGAGCAGATCTACAAAACGAGAGAAGTGGTAGAAAAGGACGTGTTTTCTCATGGCTAGTTGAATGACAGCGACTTTATTCCCTTCATATGGGTCCTCCAGGGTGTACTCGAGTTCCAATCCCACAAACTTGTCCTCGTCTTTCTTAAGCCAACCCTCGTACATCCTCAGGACTCGCACCACTATCTCCTCCTCATTGGTGTAGACGACGTCTATCTGCTTATTGTCATGGGTAGTGAAGCTTGTCTCTAGAGTGCAACGACCTTCCATGGTGGCAAGGAGAAGACGGAAACAAGACAGATGACCAGAAGAAAAAGAGTGGTTTCTGCTAGATAGGGGAACAGTGGAACCGTCAATGCCTTTCTAAGGTTGTGGTTAACGACGGGGACCGAAGTCCAATGGAAAGACGCGTGGCAGTGGCTGTTCCATCTTCTGAGTAAACAAAAAAAATTATAACGACGATATATGTGTCATGTTTTGTCACGTCAATACACTGGACCGGTCGTGTTGTCCTATCCACTGCGCCAGCGCTGCAAGCCTACATGACAGCCACCACGCCTAAGCGACGGGAGGGACATAACGGCGAAAACTGACGGGGGGCCCAACTTGACGTGCATTAGCCTGATATTTTGTATTGAAATGTAAAGTTGAATTTTGTGCCGAAAAAGACCCGCTAAGTATTTGGCACGCCAACTATGGTCATCGCTGCTGATTACAGGCAACTTGGGTACCGCATTGCCTGGGCACCTCAACTTTTGGGCCACAAAATGATATTCTCCTCTGATCTTGCCCTTTTTAGAGTCTCGTAGCTCATGTAATGTCAAAAATACTAACATAAGATATATTCTACCAGACATAGTTAGAACCAGAGGAGAGGGGATTGTTAGAAAATCTCTGAAATCATTAAAAACATTGGTAATAACTACTAATACGATACAAACATGTGGGAATATGTGTCAATAAACTATAAAGTTCATGTATGCATTCTAGATGCATCAGTCCATCACATCATTAACCTAATGACATGACCCCATTATTAATTGACACAAATGTCAATAATCATGAAACCTTGATCATCGGTTGACCAATGAACTAGTTGACTAGAAGTTACTATGGACTTGGTTTGTTTACATACCACATGTGTATTAATGTTTCCGCTTAATACGGTCATAGCATGACATTGAACTTATTATGAACATATGAGATATGATAATACAAACATCTTCCTAATACAGTTATAGCATGACATTATTTTCCCATAGGACATATCGCCAACATCCAATTCCAAAAAAAAATCCATCCATATAAAATATATCAGGGTTTCTACCTAAATGTTAAGAGCATGAACATTAACTTTGCCTCTGCCTCTAACTCTACCCCTTCCTCTTCCTATATCTTACCAGTAATAATTGAAATTCTATGTCCATTGAATCTCCCTGAGGAAGCTAAGACTCTAATACGGGAATCAAAATCACTATTGCTATTATTACTAGAAATATTGTCATCATCCCCATCAGATAAAAGATCACGAATGGACTTAGGATCAAAACAATCCAGTTTATATCCCACATTCACCACCAGCTACAAACATATTAAATCTAGCTTCCTCCAAGATTTTAATAGCTCTAACAATATTATTAGTCTTTACAATATTTTTTCCAAAGAGATACCAATACTAGAAGGAACAAAACTGAAAGTTTCAAAATAAGAAGAGAGAACCGTAGTTATACTTGAGTTGGACTCCAGGTTCCTTTTCTTAGCCATATCCACGGCCTTTTCCATCATCTGGCCTTCAGTATTCACTCTACTGCTCTTCCTTCTTAATTCATCCACAAAATCATCAGTCTTGTGATGTTTCCCTTCTATTCTTCTAGATTTGACTCTTTGTTTGTCCTTATTGTCCTCCTCCATTTAGACTGTTGGTATTAAGATTCCACCACAAGGTCACCCTTTTTCTATCTCTCTGAGCCCAAATCCAAATCCTTGATTGCCTGAGTTCCAAAGCCCATTCTGCTAGCAAAAGACACATCATTTTCTTCAAGGTCCTCATCTTCACCCAGATCATCAGAGTAAGCTATTGAATGCAGACTACCCTTCTGAGACATGCTTCAAGATCTAGGTGAAAGCAAAGCACAAGTTACACTTGGAGGGTCTACGCTGTCACTTGTAATCTTTTAAATTTGTAAAGGTGTAAGTTTTTTAAGCTTGAAAATCATCTACTTACTATGAAGATCTACCTTTGGTGGTTCGGCTGGACTTGGTGTTCTAGATAAAGAAGGCACATGTGGGCCGGTCTTGGTTGCCAAGACCTTGGTGGTCTTTGTATTTTGTGCCAGAACCTCTCCAATGGGTGTGTAAGATTGTGCGGTTGTGCCAACAATACAAATCTCGAGTTACGTTATTATATTTGCCACCCCCTCGGATCAACAAATTTGATTTGTGGGGTCTACTTTTTTGCAAGTTTATCTGTTGGGCATATACTTTCCGGGTATCCTCACAGTTCCTCACTGACCAGGGTGACCCACTTCGGGTTAGAGCTTTGCTTCACGGGCGGCCCAGTCAGTGAGAGAGACGGAGTCCAATCCAGCTACGGGAAGGCCCAGAAGACTTACCAACTTAGGCCCATAATGTTACTTGTAGTTCAAGATGTACTATGTAACCGACTCTTAGTCTTAGCCGGATAGATCTCTATTGTAAACCCTAGGCCGGACATCTATATAAGCCGTCCTAGGGAGAGCCTTTAGGGCACCCAATACTTTAGACCCTCAACTCGCACAGGCGAAACCCTTGTAACCCATATTCCGTCTCTGCCGTATTACTGGATTGCTAGCAGGAGTAGGATCCGTCAAAGCCGACGGATTCGAAACTGGGTAAACTTGTGTGCTCACCATCCCGGAACACCATACGTCTCACACCCCTCTCTTCCGCACGCCTCGAGGACCCCCTCATGGCGTACTTGTTCTCAATCCGACGACATTATCCTTTTAGAATTGCATGCAAGAAATTTAGTTGATAACTTGTAACAAATAATTTGATAAATGAAAGCTTCAACTAATTATTTTTCAGTCACCTATTCACCCGCTTTACGGGGAAGGATGATCAGGAAGGGCACCAAGGCAGAATGGCTGGCAGAGTAGACTAACGAACATAACTGTATTATCCGAGAGAAGCAAATGGCGCTGCTCATGAGCTATCTAGGTCTTGTTTTCTAGATAAAACTTCTTATAATTGGGCCGATGAGTCTCCTAGCTTTATTTTAGAGAAACTCTTGAACGATGTAACACTTGTTTGAAATTAATAAAGCTCCGGCTGCTTCCTAAAAAAAGGACATAACGGGTAGAAAAGTGACGGCAGTGCAGAAGCATAAAAGTTCTGACCAAGGAGATGCATTTTCATAATCAGCCAAAAGCTAATGGCAGTGAGAATTTCAGAAGAGACTAGCATTGGCTTAGGACACCAAAATATATTGGGTAACATAGACACATAGTACATGCGTGTTTGCATCAGGAGTTTCCATGTTCCCGATCGATATAGCATCATCTTGTAGACTAGTTACATCGTTGAAACTAGTCGTTGCTATATAGGTACGTTCGGTCGAGCTTCACTGCGAATGGGAGTGGGGTGTCATGTCCGTATAGCCGATGCTCTTCCTAGTGGTGGGGAAGATCATGAACACCACGCTGGATAGGAAACCGGCCCCAAGCGGCAGGTTCACCAGCAGCTCTCGGATGTCCACCCCGCAGTCCGGGAACAGACAGCTCTGTATGCTGGCGTCGGCGACGGCCACCGCCAGGAAGACGACCGCGGAGAAGACGGCGTGCACGAAGTCCAGCGCGGTGAGCCGGAACCGGGCCAGGTCCCTGAACGTGGCGTCCCGTTCGGCGGCGGCGCCGGCGAAGTTGAAAGGCCAGAAGCCCCAGAACGTGGCCATGCCGTAGTAGAGCTTGCCGTCGCGGCCGACGAGGCTGTCCGTGAAGGAGAGGAGCACGCAGGAGACGGCGCAGGCGCCGATGAGCGCCAGGACCAGGTACCGGTTGGCCGTGTGGCAGACGCCGTGGTTGGTGAAGGACGGCGCCAGCGCCTGGAAGGCCAGGACTGTGCCCGTCGGCAGCAGCTTCAGGAGGTCCGACGCGCCCGACAGCGTCTTGTCCACCGGCGACTTGGCCGTCTGGATCGGCCGTGGCTTCGTTTCCTGAGGGGATGCTTCTTGTCCCGTCGCGGGCACTTGAACGAGTATGGCAGTGGAATCCATGGAGCCACCGGGTGATAGGAGGAGGAGATGTGTGAGATGCTTGGGACAAGTGGCTTCATTGGCTTCCTTTTATATAGACTGCGTACGTGAGCGAGGAGTGCCAACCTACGACAAGCAATGGGGTGTGGTTGCCGGGAGCTACACGTACGGGAGAGTGACGCCGGCGTAACTGAAATATTCTTGCCCTCTCGGTCGCATGCATGCAGAAACCGTTCCGCCAGACACCCGCCGATTCATAACGGCCTCCTAGTTTCAGCCAGTTGCCGCTACGTTTGTGCATCCGTGCATCCAGGGGCTGGGACAGCACGGGGTGGGACGGCCCGCATAGAGCCCAAGCGGTCAGGCCGCTTTCAGCCCGTGAAGCGTGCATACGAGAAAAAAAATGGCATCAGGTGGTGTGGTTGGCCTGCTGGCCCATTTCGGTCTGGGTTTTGGCCTGCTGCGGATCTGGACGAGAAAAAAGGCAACGCGCAGAAACTATTAAAAATACCTCGAAAAGTCATTTTTAGGGCCTTTTTCATGTTTAGTACGCGCTTACCTGACCTCTCTATGTACATGCTTTAGTAATTAAATGTTATATACTTTTAATACTTAGTATTAGTATTTCATAGTTAGCATATACTTTTTCGATTTAAATTTTGGAACGCAGTCATATTGAAATCTTGTATTAATAATCATATTTATGCAGTCGATTACCTGCTATAATCTTACACACTTTGCACAAATTGCAGATAAACGGAATCGTGAGCCATGAGTTCCTAGAGTTGACCCAGGATGTACTAAACTACCTGACTTAGGCCTCCGACGTGAAGATCGTCCCCGAGGGCCGAAGCATCACGGGTGCTCTGAGTGCGGGGGCCCCGACGGCCCCCAGCACCACCAACCCGGTGGAAAATGACAAAGCACTGCATTTCCCCGCCATCACATGTGTGAGATTCTGAAAATGAGTATATGACAGAACATAGTGCTTCTGCCCTTTGGGCCACCCTCAATGTGTGGTTCTCTAGGCTTAAGTACACCATTCAGCCACAGACAAAGGCGAATTGGATTCGTCTGAGGTTCACAGACTTCAAGCCTATGGGGGAGTATAACTCCGCGTTACACCGGATATGTACCGTTCTTACCACAGATCAACAGAAGATAGAGAAAACTCTCTCCACATTCCATCCTTCTACTATCTAGTCCACGCAGAACTACCACCAAGAAGGATTCACATAATATGCAGAGCTCATTGATACTCTCCAAGTGGCCGAGGCGTAGAACAATGTTATCAAAAAGAAAATTTCCACGCAACCCTTCGCATGGGGCCCAAGTCATGAAGTTAATGCTGAAGGGGTTTCGTGGCAAAAAAAAATTACTATGTTAAAGCACCCTAACACCCAGGATCTATCTAGTAAGTAATGCAGTAACGGAGAAAGACAGTGGTAACATACCCTTGTAGACTAAGAGAGCATTACGCTTATGCGGGATCATGGATGATATAGTCGTACCCGGCCGACCTCAAGGTCGCGCAGCTCCTCGTGTTGGGCCACGCAGAGATAAACAAAACTTTTTCTCTACGCGGTGATCCTAAGATCCAGCTCATGTTGAAGGCCACAAGGATTACCACTAGCGCGCAGTTGCGGAATCGATGAAGCACGTCGCTTGATGTAGTGCAGTCCTCAAGATCCGTTCCGGTCCACGATCGTCGAAGTGCTGATCGCACATCACCTCCGTCAGTATCTACGAGGAGCGCCGATGTTGGACTGCTAGGTACGATACGGTGGCGACATGACAGATAGGGGCTAGGGTTTCCAACACATGGAGTGACGATGGCGTAACTGAAATATTCTTGCCCTCTCGGTCGCATGCATGCAGAAACCATTCCGCCAGACACCCATCGATTCATAACGGCCTCCTAGTTTCAGCCAGTTGCCGCTACGTTTGTGCATCCGTGCATCCTAGGGGCTGGGGCAGCGCGGGGTGGGACGACCCACATAGAGCCCAAGCGGCTAGGCCGCTTTCGGCCCGTGAAGCGTGCATACGAGAAAAAAATAGCATCAGGTGGTGTGGTTGGGCTGTTGGCCCATTTCGGTCTCGGTCTTGGCCTGCTGCGGATCTGGACAAAAAAAAGGCAATGCGCAAAAACTATTAAAAATACCTCGGAAATTCATTTTTAGGACCATTTTTCATGTTTAGTACGCGCTTACATAACCTCTCTATGTACATGCTTTTATACTATGTTTTCCTGTAGTAATTAAATGTTGTATACTTTTAATACTTAGTATTAGTATTTCATAGTTAGCATATACTTTTTTGATTTAAATTTTGGAACGCCGTCATACTGAAATCTTGCATTAATAATCGCATTTATGCAGTCGATTACCTATTATAATCTTACACACTTTACACAAATTGCAGATGAATGGAATCGTGAGCCGTGAGTTCCCAGAGTTGACCCAGGATGGGCTGAACTACCTGACTTGGGCATCGGACGTGGAGATCATCCTCGAGGGCCGAAGCATCATGGGTGCTCTAAGTGCGGGGACCCCGACAGCCCCCAGCACCACCAACCCGGTGGAAAATGACAAAGCACTGCATTTCCCCGCCATCACATGTGTGAGATTCTGAAAAATGAGTACATGACAGAACATAGCGCTTCTGCCCTTTGGGTCGTCCTCAATGTGCGGTTCTCTAGGCTTAAGTACACCATTCAGCCACAGGCGGAGGCGAATTGGATTCGTCTGAGGTTCGCGGATTTCAAGCCTGCGGGGGAGTACAACTCCTATGTACCGTTCTTCAGCTCTGTGGTACTACCACAAATCAACAGAAGATAGAGAAAACTCTCTCCACATTCCATCCTTCTACTATATAGTCCTTGTAGAACTACCGCCAAGAAGGATTCACATAATATGCAACGCTCATTGATACTCTCCAAGTGTCCGAGGCGCAGGACAATGTTATCAAAAAGAACTTTTCCGCGCAACCCTTTGCATGGGGCCCAAGTCATCAAGTTAATGTTGGTACCTACTAAAGGGGTTTCGCGACAGAAACCAAAAAAAGTACTATGTTAGAGCACCCTAACACTCAGGATCTATCTAGTAAGTAATGCAGTAACGAAGGAAGATAGTGGTAACATACCCTTGAAGACCGAGAGAACATTACGCTCATCTGGGAGCATGGATGATGTAGTCGTACCCGTCCGACCTCAAGGTCGTGCAGCTCCTCGCACGTAACTCCTTGTATAGGTCCTTGCATAGCTGTCAGGTCGCTACTATCAGTAGCTTCCCCCAAGTTATTGCACACATATGGTGTAAGACAACGACTCCTAGGCTCTGATCCCTGTCGAGGTTGTGGAAGTAGATCTCCTAGCAAAAGGCATCATAATCAGTTTTCACACATCCATCACACAAGTTTTGAAGAGAATTTAAGTGTAATCGACTACACATGGATTAACTCAATCTTTGACCAGCAGGGAACCCATCTCATCCAGGATAACAAGTGCTACGATGAAGTGCTGATTGTTTGGCCTTCAGTTGAGTCTGTGGAAAACTCCCGATGAACAAGAAATAAAAAGAACTATAAATCACTTTACCGCAAACAAACAAATATGTATAGTAGCACATATACTAGCTAAAAGACCACACATACTTTTGTTCGATCCAAGAATATAAATAGGTCTAATGTTGGACCTAGGAGCTGCTTTTGCCTTCGTGCCTACGAAGTCAGTAGATACACATTTGTTAGGATATGTGCATTTGATAAATTTTGTAGCTAGGAGTCAATATTCACATACATTTGCAAATGGCCAAGCAATGTTGACATTAAGAGCTTGGCCCAACTTCTTAACCTTTTCGAGTGGCCTAGGCAGTGCCAGATGCTTTTCCACTACATCATCAATTAGGGGATCATGCAGTAATCCCCTAACAGTTGTCCATCATCCCATAGTGCATGCTTGTCTATGCAAGTTAACTTCGCAAATCCAACTGTCCTATCACTTGTCATGGATCACAAACCTACTCTTGATTCAATCTATAGGAAGTTAATATAGCATCAACAACATATGCATTCCTGACATCTAACGTACGTATAGAAGACATATACCTGACTTGCGCAGTTAGTCGAACTCAAAGACTGGACAACATCCTCTTAATGGTGTTCCTCGGACTATAAAATTGCAGAGATCAACAATTTCAATGCATAACACCATAATAGGAAGAAGTAATTAAGTACTGAATTGTTCAATGATCACCTGCAATAAGGGCATGAAAACTAGAGGCCTAGAATGACCACCTCCTGATTTCTTCTTCTTGGAACTATTTTCACCAACACATGAATCCAAAGCTCCCTTCGAAGCAACATCAGCAGTGTGGGGGTTAACCTCAGCAGCATCTCGAGGGGTGGTTATAGCATCATCTAGAGGGGTAGTTATAGAAGCATCAACATCATCTAGAGGTATACCAATAGCACCACAACCATCTGGAGGTGTACCAGCAGCACCACCAGCACCACCACCATCTAGACTTAGCACTTCAATATCACCAACTTCTCCAGTTAGCACATCATAAATAGGAGTCGACAATAAAGGAGTAGTAGGAGTTTGAATTCTTCTAGTAGATGGCACTGTACAATCTAGCACCGAATGAGGAACAACTTCAGCACTTCTGGCACTTGATGGGAGAGTAATTATAGCACCACGAGCAGCTATAACACAATGAGGTGCCACTTCAGGATTTCTGATATCTATGGCATCAGAAAGTGCCACATCTGGGATAGGTTGCACAACTTGAGACATTCTTCGAAGAGGTGATTGCACACTAACTTTTGGTCGACTAGTTCTCTGACCTTCTATGAAAGACTGGTTAGCATAAATTTCTTATCTATCAAACTTCCTCTGCATTGCATTTATTCTCTCCTCCCGGGTATCCAAACTATCGATAAGGACATCATTCGTTGACCTAAGATCATAGTTCTCCTCTGATATTTTTGTACACCTCGCAGATGTTCTTGCAATCTCAACCGCCTTGCAGGCATGAGGTAACAACCCCAATCCACGAGCTCTGCCTCTTGTGTCTTTTGGAAAGGCACGGGCTTAAAGGTCACCTTCTTCACTATATATGTACGCAAGGACTGGATCAAGTAGAAGTTCTCTTTGCATATTGTCCTAGCATATTGTTTGTACTAGCATTAACACTAACATACACCATCACGTATATACATCGTATGTTAGAAGATAGTGAATAATGACTTACAATATTTCTCTCAGCCACTTCATCAACAAGTACGTTGTCTTTGGTCGTGTGTGGCTCTGTACAGTTTAGCTCTTGCAATTGAACGATTATGAAATTTTGCCAAATCAAATATGCACAAATTTAGATATAGAATATGAAGCAAAAAAACCTATGTAAATATTCAGAAAATGCATACCAAGTATAAGTAGACAACTTAGATGCTACTCACCCCTATGTACCTTGCCCTGGAAAAACTTCTTCATCCAAAAGTATGAATGGCATTTGTTTGACTGGCATGATTTTTAGCATTCTTTCGAGCTTTCTCCTTGGTGGAATCCAACCTCCAATACTCACACAATACTACCCAATCAGTGTGTGACGTTCTATCTCCACAACTATTTGCAACGATCTCCTCAATAGTCAAGGTAGGTCTGTAAGCGTGCTTTTGAAATCATGCCATTTCTTTCCATCTGACCTCATTACCCAATCTTTACACAAAGGATAAACATATATATATTTACATTTTGAGAAACATGTGTCAGGATAATAAGATTGATGTAAAATATCAAGAAGGGCTAATAGGAAAAAGATGTGATTACGTTCAGTACGTCCCACAACTTCTACTTCTGATCAGCTTTTCTCTCGTCTATAAACCTAAAGGATATGTCATCTTTTTTTGCCAGGTAGGCAATATAGTTAGCAAAGTTGATTGTAGCAAGCCCACAAGGTTGGTTTAGTTTGTTGAATTTGACAAAAAATTGAGCTTCCCATTACTCTTTGTTATTGACCTCATCTTAGTAGGACCCATCACGTTCCTCCCATTCATCATTATCACTGTATGTGTCTAGGATGCAAGCATGTAACTCAGGGTGGGAAGCTATGTTATGTGCACTAAAATTTAGCTAGCACTATCATTAAAATTCAGCTAGCACTGTTACTAAAATTCATTCAGCATACGGCTAAAATTTAGTTAGCACGATGACCAAAATGTAGCTAGCACTATGACTAAAATTCAATTAGTACTACCATGGACTAAAATTTAAATTACACAATGTACCTTCTTTTTCCTCTATGTCTGCATCTACCCATGGCTCTTCGTATTCATCTTCCTCATTATTAGTGCCACTTTCATCTCTGTTATTGTCATCATTGGTCCTATCCTTTTATTCTTCATCTTCTTCCTCTGCATCCTCTTCTGCAGCTCCTTGACCTTGTTGAAACAAAGGATCTTTCCATTCATCCTCGGTCTTATCTGGTGCGGGAGGATGTAAGTGAAATTTAAGAGTAATCTGAAGCGGCTAAAGTAGAATTTATGGTTAAATCAGTAATGGTAGAACAACAAATAGGCAAGTATACACATCTCATCTGTAACATTGTTTTGTCCAAAAACAACTGGATCTTCGTGAGAGGATGGCTGTATAAGGAACCTGTGTGCAAAATTCCCTTCCCCGATTCTTGCATTGTTCGCTTCTATGGTTTCCAATATTTTCTTTTCATATTCTGATATTGTAGCCTGGGCTTCTTCCTGCTGCAAAGAAGACCTTCTCTTCCCTCATCACGCCATCTATCAGATGGTAAAATGATGATAACAGAGGCATGTCCAATACACGATGGAGGTAGTAAACACAAGGGGGCGGTGGAAACATATCAGAGTACGCGTGGAAGACTTACCACCATGACCTAGGTGACGTCGATGATGCACGGAGGAAGGGAGGACGCCAGCGGAAGGGTGCAGCGGCGCAAGCGATGGAAGGGAGTCACTTCATGCCGCCATCGACCGGCTTCGTTGGTGTAACCAGTGGGTGGTCTCCGGAGTCGAGTATTTAGTGTGTAGAGGGGAATGGGGATTTTGGAAAGGGGAAAGGGAAATATTTTCCTAAGGAGGGTCACGATGGTATAATTTCAGGCGGGGCAAGTGGGTGTTCAAAAATAAGCTAAGGCCTGGTTGTACTATTGAGAAGTACAAGGCACGACTTGTAGCAAAATGCTACAACCGGAGAGAAGGCGAAGATTACTTCAACACCTATTCATCTGTCGCTAGACTGACCACCATTCGAGTACTACTGTCCCTGGCTGCCTCTTATGGTCTTATCGTTTATCAAATGGACGTTAAGATAGCTTTCCTCAATGGAGAGTTAGAAGAGGAGATATATATGTATCAGCCTGATGGGTTTGTGGTAAAAGGTGAAGAGAGAAAGGTTTTCAAGTTGTTAAAATCTTTATATGGCCTGAAGCAAGCATCTAAGCAATGACATGAGAAGTTTGACAAAACATTAACTTCTATTGGCTTTGTCATTAATGAGGTTGACAAGTGTGTTTACTATCGCCATGGTGGGGGCGAAGGTGTTATATTATGTTTATACATGGACGATATCCTTATCTTTGGTACAAACATGAATGTGATAAATGAAGTCAAGTTTTGTCTGTCAAAGAGCTTTGATATGAAAGATCTAGGAGAAGTTGATGTGATTCTGAACATCAAGATGATTAAGCATGAGAGTGGGATTGCTTTGATGCAATCATAGTATGTTGAGAAGATCTTGAGCCGTTTCGACTTCATCGATGGCAAGTCTTGCCCAACACCTTATGATCCTAGTGTGACATTACGGAAAAACAAGAAAGAGCCAAAATAACAATTGAGATACTCTCAAATCGCTGGCTCACTCATGTACTTAGCTAGCGCGACAAGACCCGACATCTTTTTTGCTGTGAGCAAGTAGAGTAGGTTCATGTCTAACCCGGGTACAAAACATTGGTGTGCACTTCAAAGGGTCATGCGCTATCGTATTAAATTTTTGATTAGTTAATAACATTGTAATTTCCCTACCAGTATCAGAAGTGATAATAAAAGTAGGAATGCAATCTTTGCGGTACAATGAGTTATGGGATTCACTATTCAGGGCATCCATCGGTGCCTGAAGGGTATAGTGATGCGAACTGGATCTCAGATGTAGATGAACTCTACACCACTAGAAGGTATGCATTTACCTTTGGAGGTGGCGCAGTATCATGGAGATCATGCAAACAAACCATATTGATAAGGTTAATTATGGAAGTAGAACTTGTTGCTTTAGACACAGCCACTGTAGAGTCAATGGCTGCGTGAACTCTTGGTGGACTTGCCTGTGGTTGGAAAACGTATACCAGCCATCCTCTTGAATTCTGACAATCAAATTGTTATTGTCAAAGTGCATAATTCTAAGGATAACACGAAGTCATCAAGACACATCAAGAGACATTCGAAGTCTATCAGGAAATTGAGAAATTCTAGAGTAATTACTGTTACGTATATTCAAACTGACAAAAACCTGGCAGATCCCTTTATGATGGGACTATCACAAAACGTGGTTCAAAGTGCATAGAGAGAGATGGGTTTGAAACCCATGGATGTTACACAGTAGTGGTAACCCAACTAATGAGGGTTCAACTCATCAATGCCCATTGTTATGGACTTGGGTTTTGGAGAAGGAGGGAGCGCTAGAGGCATCAATCGGCTAGAAAACAAGCACACAGGGACGCAAGATTTACCCAGGTTCAGGCCTCGTAGAGGTCCCTACTCCTGCTTGTCTATTCTTGGAATTAACAAAGGAATCGAAGATTGCAGGGGCGCGCAGATGCAATCTGGCGAGAGTTGTGGAAACTAGGGTTGTGATTGTCCTCCTCGCCGCCCCCTCCTAGCCTTTTTATAGATAGGCTAGGTCTCGGGTAGCAGGTCAAGTCGGTTACAGATTAGGGTTTGCCCTTTGAACTTTCTATCTTAAACTTCTTCATGTCTCGCAAGCAATCGAAGAGTCCATGGTTCACCCGAATTCTGTATTGGGCCTTGGCAACGCCATGGGCTTCTGCCATATCAGGGCCATATATAGCAAACTCGCATACCTATAGGGTATACCCATGTCAGTAGCCCCCGAGTGTCTAGTGGAATCGCAGATTCGACTAGGAACTTTATGAAGTCTTTCGAGTGCATGACTAAGCATTTTTTCGAGTGTTTTGTTTGTGTCATAGGGATTGTTGATATACGTGCCTGGTTTATCCGATGTATCGGTATTAGTTATCTGCCTTAGGGCAAAACAACACAATCTACTCAAACTCGAGTCCCGGGACTTGAATTCGGAAAAGTGCTCGCGTAATTCGACTCAGGCCGCGGAGGTCTTACAGGAGTCGAATTCTAGTGTATAAGTGTGAGCACTTGACGCGTCCGTCAAGGCATGTTCATCGTACCTACAGGCACAGATAAGTTTTTGGTAGTGTGCAATAGATGTGTTGTCAAGCCTTATTCATGTCTTATCTTCACGCTGTAAGCGCGGCATCTGAATTTTTTGTCATCGCGGAGATGATTCGGGTGGCCTAGGAGACGTAATATCTTTGTAGGGAAAATGTGAGGCGGAGTCGCCATAGCATTCAAGTGTGGATGTTATCAAGACATAGTATGATGTACAAGGAGAAATAATCATAGGGTGCACGACCAGCGCTCCCTATGGGAGTATCCCCCGAGTGCCTATTCGAGTCGTAGACTCGAGTGGGGACTAAAAACATTTGCGACTGCTGTTGTCTTTGGTTGCTTGTTTCAGTCGAATATGCTTCCGGCGCTCCCTATGGGAGTAACCATAATTCACAATCGAATCGTTGATTCGAGTGATGGGTTTGTTTTGAATGTCCAAACACCTGCATAAAATTCTTTCGGGTGCGCGGACAGCGCTCCTGTTAGGAGTATCCCCGAGTGTTTGGTTGAGTCGAAGACTTGAGCAAGGACTAATTTAGCCTAGAACTTCTGCTGCTGGAATCGATGACGTCAGTGCTGACAATGTGATGACCTCAGTTCCCCACGTGAGCGGCTTTGACGGGACATGACGAGCGGTGGGTCCCACTTTCTGACTTCAATTTGACCGGGCATGCGTAATCTTCTGTTTTAACGGCCTCTCCTCGATTTCCACGTGTAATGGGAGAGTGGGGGATGGTTCGTGGTTCAGCTTCGCCACGTGTCAATGGTGATGTGCACCACTCGTGTAGTAGGGTTTCTACTGGCCGTTGGATGGCGTCCGCGAGGAGGTTAAGTGGGAAAAGACTAAAGGAAAACTGGAATAAAGATGGAAGCAAGCAAACATGTAACCGATCTAGTAGCAAACGGTGTTTCAATGCTTAGAAACAAGGCCGAGGGATCATACTTTCACTAGTGAACACTCTCATATAAATATCTTCTCTTTATGATACTACGCTGAACTACTCTCTGGTTGGACACTCTAATCATTCGTAGGGCTATAACATCACACCTCAAAGTTCATCTTTCCCATCTAGATAACCCCACACTGTCACCTTGAGTACTAGATGGTTCCAACAAACACCACAATTTCATAAAGACATCCAACTCCAAATATAACTCATAACAAGTATTTGAAATCTCTAGCCTAAGTGCCACCATGGTGTGCATGCTGTCACTTTCACACACATGGGGAGAGCAGAGATCTATTAAAGCACTTGAGTAGCAAGGTAGATCTATAGATTACAAGCTCATGATCTCAATAAGATCATGCATAGAGAGAGAAGAACACATAGCTACCAGTAGAACCCTTAGCCTCGAGGAAGAACTACTCACTCCTCATCATGGGAATCAGCAATGGTGATGGAGATGGTGGTGGAGATCGATGGAGATGGCTCCGGGGGCACTTCCCCGTCCCGGCAGGGTGCCGGAACAGAGACTTTCTGTCCCCCGAATCTCTGCTTCGGTGGCGGCGGCGCTGCGAAACTTTTCATGGATTTCTGATTAACGATTTAGGGTTTTCGCATCAGGAGGAATATATAGGCGAAAGGACAAGGTCGGTGGAGGCCGGAGGGGCCCACACCACCTGGTGGCGCGACCAAGGGGGACCCGCGCCACCCTATGGTGTGGCTGGCCCCTGGCACCTCTCCATCTCGTCTTCTGGCTCCGTGTCCCCCCGGTGAAATATTGACTTTGGCTTTTGTCCCGTCCAATTCCGAGAATATTCATTTTTTGACTTCCTGAAACCAAAAACAGCAGAAAACAGGCAGCTGGCACTATGGCTCTTGTTAATAGGTTAGTCCAAGAAATCATATGAAAAGTACTCCAAAGTGTGGACAAAACACAAGAAAGTAGATAAAACCAAGCATGGAACATCAAAAATTATAGATACATTTGCAATGTATCACGCGGCTACGGTAATTTTCCCCATCTGTCTTCCTGCTCGTGCCTCCGTCGCCGTTGCTGCTCTCTCTGCTTCCTTGCGCACTTCCTCTTTGCGGCACTAGACCAGCTCCGTGTCTTCCCAGTTACTTTCTCCGTTCACACCACCATTGAAAGATGGGCAAGAAGAACGGAGGTGTCGCCGCTGGATCCGCGGCCACCATTGTCGTCACCAAGAAGAAGGGCGATACCACCACCGTGGGCACTAGCGCCGCCGACGCTGGGAAGAAGAAGGGTGCGGGCACCCGCGTCACCAATGGCGCCTGGCGAGCGTCCATCATCAAACCTTTGAGCTACATCATCGTCAAGATGGAGTTCTTCCACCCACGGAAGACGACTCATGAGTGCCCAGCGACGAGGTAATCCCTTGTCCTCCTTCGGGTTTCCGGGTGATGTTCCTTGTATTCATCATCCGAGGTCTTTCTCTCCCCCTGCATCCTTTCTTTAGGGGTCTCCTTTGTTTCTATGGTCTCTAGCTGCACCAGCTGTCCCCAAATTCCATTCTCCACATCTCTTGCTTCATCACACTCTATGAGTGCTGGCTCGGAATCGAGCTACACTTTGGTCTCTTCAAGAGGCTTTTTAAGCTAAAACGTTAGTCGGCGTCTGGTTCGGTAGTCTACGACATAGGAGGCTACGGGATCCATGTCGACTCCTGTGTCACCTACTTTGACATCAAGCTAACCGCGTCCGTCCAAGGGTGGGGAGACAAGTGGTTCTACATCCGTGACCAGAAGGCTGATGGAGACCACTACGGACTGGCGCCCTTCGATCCCGTGGTGACTTGCAAGAGGAGGCGATCTTGGAAGAATATCGTGATGCATGGCGAGTCCGAGGAGATGGAGGTGATGTATAAGTGCGTCTGCGACCTCGAAAGCTGCATATGCAAGGAAGAGGGTGGCGCTGCTCTCATTCGCACATGGTTGCGCCACTGCGTCCAACCTCTGCAGGCCAGAGTGCACCCTATGTGTTGCTGGACTGGCGCTAACGATGTCACTCGTGTATCTGCCAAGGGCATTTCTGCGGGTGAGGTGGATATGAGGGTGCGATTGGTGACCAAGTACACTTCCAAGGAGGTTCTCCCAGGCGAACCAGTCGTGCCTCCTTTCGATGCCTCTAACCCTCCTCCTGAGGTAGAACTGTACTACGAAGTAGTTTCTTTGTTGATTTCCACCAAGCTCTTGATATATAATGATGCATCTTTTGATTTGCAGGACTGGAGCGTGGCAGCCAGTTTACCTCCTTAGCCTGAAGGGGTTATTCCTCGCGAAGCAGAGGAGGAGGACAAGTCGGGGTCTACAACCCCCATGGAGGAAGAAGAGGAAGCCCCCGAGTCTGCTGATCGAGGAACTCACAAACGTTCCTGAAGTAAGGACTCGGATGCGTCCTCTCCGTCGATGCTAGAGGATTCTCCTGCTGCTGTTGTAGAGGAGCCCATCCATGTCATTCCTTTCCGTGCAGTGGCTCCTCTTGCTCGGAAGAAGCTGCGACTTTCGAAGGAGTCGTCGGAGGAATCTTTTGACCTTGATAATTTTAACTGGCGAGTATTGCCTTCGCGGATGCGTCTTGCTTTATTTTTTGGAGTTGCTTTTTCTGAAGTTTTTTGCTAGATGTGTTTTGTAGCCAAGCGGTGTAGTCGTCTTCTGATGACGTCCAATTTCTGAAAGAGTCCAAAGTCGCAGACTCCAAGGCCAAGGTGGTGGCCGAACGGTCCCCTTCTCCTCCAGTGGTGGCCCACTCCGGGCACAATTCTTTGAGTTCCCCGCATGTTGGGGAACACCAGATGGTTACCAGGACGACTGCGCGGCAGTCATCTTCGGAGTCCCTCGAGGATCATGTAAGCTTCCTTTTTTTGTTTTGGCAGTCGAATTTTATATGTTGTGCTGCTGCTGAACCTTTGTTTTTCTCTTGATGCAGCTCATTGTGAAGGAAGCTACTTGCTTAGTGGAGCAAGTCCTTGTCATGGGTCGACAACATGCTCTACTGGACAATCGCCATCATGTCGTCGAAGGTTAGTTTTGGCTTCGTCTTTGTGTTTGTGAAATTTATAAATTCGATTGATGATACACCCTACGCTTTTGTAGTTGAGCACAATGAACTTCTTCATCGTGCTGCTTCCTCGAGAAGGCGCTTGCCGTGGCAGTGAAGAATCGCGACGAAGCAGTCGCAGCTCTAGAGGAGTCGCGAAAGCGCGAAGAGGATTTGCGCGCTTCCACTGCTGAGAGGGAGTATTTTTTCACTTCGAACAACTTTGCTCGATTGCCTAGTCTCTCTCGGGTATTTTTTCAGCTGGATTTGCGTTGCTCATTGTCTGATGTCGTATTGCTAGGCTAACACCTAGCTTATGTATGCAGATGCCGGTGGCCTGAGCTTCGACGCCCAGTCCCTTCGCCACGAAGACGCGTTGGTTGGTGTCGTGGCAGCAGTCGAGGACCGTAGCATTTCCCTTCAGGGGATGTTGATGAAGGCCAAGGGTGTGCTCAGTCGCATCCGTGAGGATCTAACTCCCAAGGCTGAGCTGATTGACAATCTTGAGGACCTGGTGGAATCCCATGGACTTCAAGAATTCCCAGCGGTCTGTCGGTGCTACCATGGCACTCGCGATGGCGCAGGCCCATGGCGTGGAGCTGGATCCCGCTGCAATCTCCAAGGCGATGGCCGTCGACGTAGATGGCCAACAGGTAGTATTTGCTCCCTTCGCTACTAGTTGTGGTAAATATGGGCCGCAGCTCATCGATACAGTCACAAGATATTCTGTGGAGCTGCAACGAGCGAAGAAGGTGGTGAAGACTGCAACATCAGGGGCTACCACCAGAAAGTCTATGGCATCAAGGTTGCCACGGATTCGATGAGGCCACCAAAGTCAAAGTCCAAGTCGAAGAAGCAGATTGCTCTTTAGTTGCCAATCTGTAATAGTTTTAGCTGCCTTTTGTTGAAACTATGCTTTTGTGGGAGTGTCCCTGTCGAGACTTTGTTGTGCTTGAATGTATTCGTGCTTTTATCAATGTATCCTTGGTCCCTTATTTGCTTCTTGCTTGATTGTGATAGGGTACGTTGAGTGGTCCTCATGACTCTCCTCCCACCGATGAAACCACGGCGTAGCCGCGTCCGAAGGTGGAGGGACTGTCGTTGCTTTCGCGATTGCGCGATTGCATTAAGCAGTTGGAGCGTGATTTTCCCATCATCTGCGGTAGTGCTGATGTGCGGAAGTCGAAGGTGGAGAAGGCCACAGCCCGTGAGAAGTATCTCTTGGAGGAAGTGGCACAGCTAAATGAGCAGTTCAAATGTTAGCTTTCTGCCTTCTCATCTTTTCTTTTAGTCAGTCGCGGCGATGCCTTGTCTTCACACTTTGCCATTCTGCTTGGTGTAGTTATCAGCGCTCGTCATCCGCAGGATGAGAAGGACCGGGTTGCCATTCGAATGAATAACCTGACCCAGGAGCAACTGCAGGCGAGTGGGTACTTTTGGGTGGACCACAATCGTGTGATCGTGCTTGCGACCCTGCAATATCGTTCTTCTCAAGTACTTCATTATTTGAAGAAGGCACAGTTGTGCCTTAGGCATATTTATCAAACGATGTTTCCGCTGGACGCCGTCCCTTCAAGCATGTTGGCTCTTCTGGTGAAGTTTCAAGATTTGAGTGCGGTTCGCGAGTGCGTGTGGCAACAGTTAGTAGCTAGTGCTAAGGCTGCATTGTCGCTGGTGCGACTGCATAGGCCAGATGTAGATGTTGCGTCTGTTGCCGCTGGGCCGCCTCCTCCTCCAGAAGGTATGGCCTAGAACATGGTTCCGCACTATCAAGTGGTTGATCGGCCAATAGAGGATATTGTCGATTTCTTCGAGGAGCAAACGAACGTTCTTCTTTTGCAGAAGTAGCATGATTTGTATCCTGCACATAATTGTATAAGTGTTGTATGATTATGTTGGGTGTAATTAATACCTATTGATATGTGAAGAGCTTGCTAGCTTTTATATTTTGCGAGTGAATTGTATTATACAGTTCCTTTTCGTTAGCCTGACTTGTGTTTACCTCAGCACCTTGCCAACCTATCAGGTGCGTTGCAACTGGGTTGGTGTTTATCAAGGGTTCAATTGATGTTGTGTCAGCTAGTCAGGATACTGCGATTTGTTTGTAGAACGGAAGTATAAAGGGTGGCGCAGCCCTCGATTGACAAAATTGCAAGAAAATAAGGAAAACACAGAGTTTTGGGGCACTTAGCTTTATTTATTCGTGGAATAGTACGAGCTACAATATGTTGGGGGGATACCCCCGGGTAGGGTCACGCCGGGGTATAAAGGCCGAGTTAGCCGAGGTTCGGCAAGGTCAAAGCGGATGCTGGCCGGGTCACCTCAAGGCAGGCCGAATCACGGGGTAACCCGGACCAGGGGGCGTTCGCCTAACTAAGTCTCAACCGACTTAAGTAGTAAGTCGAAGTGCTTGTTTTACTTGTATGCAGGAACAGGTGTGGCTGGATCAACTAGGATCCGGGTCACGTCTAGCTTCTAGGAGAAGGAAGGAATCTCGCTGGTCAAAAGAAGCCCCGGTACGCACTACCTGAGCTAAGCAAGCAAGGGCAGGACCACTGGGGCGTGGCCGACAAGGGTGACGACGACCATGTCGGCTGACGCGGGCGCCACAGAGGCTCACGTAGCCTCTACATGTGTGACGCAGGGGAAAAGCACCCCGGTCGGCTTACCACTTTGGGAGGAGGCATATTCTCAGGAATATGCCTCCACGTATGCCCTAGGTAGAGACCGAGCTCCCTCTATATAAGGGGGGCTAGGGTTTCAGTAGAGGGGGTTCTGCTATTCTGGTTTGGCTAGGGTTTTGAGGTGTGATCTGTGGGTGAGAGTAAGAGAGCTCCTTCTTCCTCCTCTCGCCAATACAGCTATAGGAGCACTTGTAATCTTGGAAGCAAAGCAATACAAACAACTATGTGGAGAATCACTTCACTATCCCTCCCTGGATTCCCCTAGCGTGTATTAGTCCCCACCTTTAGCCTATCCATGGCATCTGCCGTGACACCACCACGACAGTTGGCGCCCACCGTGGGGCTAGCGGCGCTAGCAGGGGTCAAGATCCAGACGGGAAACTTCATCGGCACCGGCGAACGCATCGTCTCCGGGCTCGTTCAGCGCTTTGGAGCGCTGGACTTTGTCAGCGACAACGCTGGCTGCTTCAGCACGCGTCCACTTCCGCGCAACAGCCTCTTCGTCAAGCTCGGCGTGCACAAAGTATACATTGCTGTGGACGTGTCTTGTGTCCATTCGCGCCACGTCATCGAGGCTGGAGAGCTGCCCCTCACCGTGGCTCGCAGGGCGCGTATCACTCGCTCCCCGGACCGCGTAGAGGTGATGATGACTGCGCCTGGTGCGGGCGCGAGCAAGGATCCGGCGCCAGATCCGGAGGTAACGCCTAAGGCACCGAGGAAAGGTAGAGGTCCTCCACTAGAGAGGCCGGAAAATGTGTTGAGGGAAGCGATGGATAGCTTGGCAAACCCTGTGGTAGCAGCAGTAGATCCGGCTCGAGCACATGCCGAGCTAGAAGAAACTAGGCAAAAGATACTAGAGGGCGCAAAGAAAATAGCCATGGCTCAGCAGTCGTTGAATATGACGCTGCGTGAGTACGCAAAGGCGAACAAAGTTGATGCTGTAAAAGTAAAGGGGAGAAATCTCATGAGCGAGATGAATAGAGAAGGTGATACTGGAATTGAGGAATCAGAAAACTGTATGTCCTGGGGCTGCCGAGGTACAGTACCCCGGCAAAGAACCTCAGAGCGGCGGATGCAGCTGCATCTGAATTAGAGGGTCTGACGGGTGAAGCCCGTCAAAGACAACAGGATAGGGTTAACGAACTGGTTCGGATCGCGAACAGACAAAACGAAGAACTACTCCGAGCTAACTCGGAGAGAGCTGGAGCCTCCAAGATCGTCCATTCGGCGATAGGAAACCCGGAGAAATCCGCTGGAGCCGCATCGTCTCCTCATGGTGGTCCAAGGAGAGAAGAGGTAGTAACCTCGGCCAGACGGAACAAACAGATCGTCCCGTATGACCCAACACGGGCAGGGAAAAGAAAAGAAGCACAGAAAAATGATGATCGACGGAGTGTGAGCCGAGGTGAAGCTGGCCGAGGTAACCGCGACCAAGGCAATGCTGGTCAAGGGAATGCCGTCAACGGCAATGCCGGACAGCGAAACTCGGCAGGAGCAGGACAACCGCAGCAGCGGAATATACCAAGGCAAGAGCAAAGTGCCGGCCGAGGTATGCAACAGAAAGGTGCTCTGCGAGAGCAAGACAGATGTAATGATGGAGATTCGGAAATGGCAAACGTGGGATACCCAAGGCCGGACTATCATGTGATACGGTCAAGATTGGGAAGCAAGGATTTGATGCGGGATGATGCCAGGTTGAAACTGGATCGACTGTATAGGTCGGAACAGATTGAATGTCAAGGTCCACCGGGTCCTACGTGTGTTGGACCCTGGATCATGAAGGAGCCACCAGTACCCAACTTCCAGTTGCCCAGGGGCACGAAGACGTATGACGGCACTACCAAGCCGGATGATTGGCTGATAAACTATGCCACTGCTGTGAAAATTGCCACTGGTAACTTGAGATGGGCTGTACAATATGTACCCCAGATGCTGGAAGGGCCGGCAAGGGTATGGCTGAACAATTTGCCACCCGGAAACATCAACTGCTGGATAGACTTTGAGGAAATGTTCATCAGCAATTTCTCGAGTACGTATCAGAGGCCAAATCGGCCGCAGACCCTAGCTATGTGCAAGCAAAGACCTAATGATACAGACCGGGAGTTCTTGACCCGGTGGTGTACCGTGAGAAACTCGTGTGAGGACGTGATAGAATCACAGGCCATAGCATGGTTTGCACAAAGGTGCAGATATGCAAGCGAGCTGTGGCAAAAGTTGCAAAGGAAAATGCCAACTACGTTGGCAGAGATGATCCGGATTGCAGATTTGTATGCTTTGGGTGATCCGACTCAACCTAGGCTCGTATCAAACGAGTCAAACGATGAGTACTATCAGAGGGATGGAGCCGGATCATCCCAGAGGAATGACTACAGAGGAAAAAGAAGAGATGATAGACCAGATCATTGATACAGTTCGCAACAAGTTGCGGCTGTGAATCAAGATCAGCCCGGAGCAGGGGGCAGTCAGCGCCAGAAAACTGGAGGGCAATGGACTTCGAGAAACGATGGCAAGAAAACTTGGACGCTAGAGCAAAAGAGATAGTGGCAAGAAAAGAAGGATCGTCCGAGGTATACTTATGAGTCGATGTTGGACCAGCCGTGTAAGTTTCACACGCCAAATCCGAGTAACCCAGCGGGTCATACGACGAGGCAATGTGAGTGGATGCACAAGATTAAACAAGGTGGCTCGGGGAATGCTCAGGCACCCCGGAATGATCAGCCTCGGCAGGAGTTACCCCGGCAGCAATTGCTCTCTAGAGCAAACACGCAACAACTAATGTTGCCTCCCCCTCCGCCGAGGTATGATAACAATGAGGGAAGGGATGCAGTGCATCAAGTGGAAAATCAGCATCAGCCGGATCAGAGGTACCCCGGAAATGAGGGGAGAAATGAGTACAAAGAGCATCATCAGAGCTATTGCGTGTTCACCACTGAGGAAACAGATAGAAAAAGCTTGCAGCGTAGGCATATGGAGGTGAATGCAGTGATGCCTGCAGTGATGAGGTACATGCCTTGGGCTGATTAGGAAATCACCTGGAGCATAAAGGATCATCCCAAGCTTATGCCAAGCCCTGGTTCGTATGCGTTGGTGCTGGACCCGACGTTCATTGGGCCTTGCATTAATGTAAGGTTCTCAAAGGTGCTGATTGACAATGGCAGCAACATTAACATCATGTATGCGGACACAATGCGCATGTTGGGTATCTCGGAAAACATGCTACAGCCCACGAGGACAACTTTCCATGGTATTGTGCCCGGCATTTCTTGTGAGCCCATAGGCATGGTCCGGGTTGACGTATTGTTCGGCACGAGGGATAACTGCCGAACCGAAAATTTGGAGTTCGAGGTGGTGAACTTGGAAAGTGCGTACCATGCGTTACTCAGAAGGCCAGCGCTGAACAAGTTCATGGCAAGCTGTCACATTAGCTACTTGAAGATGAAATTGCCCGGACAAAATGGAGTGATTACCATTGCAGGGGATCTCTGATGTTCCATGGAGTGTGCTTCGGCCGGGTCTAACTTAGCCGAGTCACTTGTGATTGCGCAGGAGAAAAGGAAAATTCAAGAGGTGGCGACATTGGCTCAGTCCGCGCAATAGTATATGCCGGCAATGAGTAACCCGCATGGAAGTGTCTCTTTCCAGGGAACGAAGGATACCAAGAAGGTTCCAGCTGATGACATGTTCCCAGAGCACACTGTAACAATTGGTGCCGGGTTAAGTGATAAATAGGAAAGCGAGCTCGTCAGCTTCCTCCGTGAGAATCAGGACATTTTTGCTTGGTCCACACAGGACTTGCAAGGTGTTCCGAGGGAGCTGGCCGAGCACTCTTTGAATGTAAGACCCGGAGCTAAGCCGGTGAAGCAACCTCTCCACCGCTTCGCCGAAGATAGGAGGAAAGTCACTGGGGATGAGATAGCTCGGTTGCTAGCTGTAGGATTTATCATGGAGGTTCTTTATCCGGATTGGCTGTCTAATCCGGTGCTGGTGGAAAAGAAGAAGGATGACCCAAACGTGGCAGTGGTTTGGCGAATGTGTATCGATTACACGAACCTGAACAAGGTGTGTCCAAAAGATCCATTTCTGCTGCCAAGAATAGATCAGGTCATAGACTCAACTGCTGGATGTGAATTGTTGTCATTCATTGATGCATATTCTGGTTTCCACCAGATACCTCTGAATCTGGATGATCAAATAAAGACTATGTTTATTACCCCGTATGGGGCTTATTGCTATCGCACCATGCCGTTTGGTTTATGTAATGCAGGAGAAACATACCAAAGATGTATGCAAAAATATTTGCACGACCAAATAGGTCAAAATGTACAAGTGTACGTGGATGATGTGGTTATCAAGACCAAGGAAAGCAAAACGCTCCTTGACGACATCAGGCAAACGTTCGCGAACCTAAGGAGGTTCCGGATGAAGCTTAATCCAGAAAAATGCACCTTTGGTGTCCCGGCTAGGAAATTGCTCGGTTTTCTTGTTTCCAGCCGAGGTATCGAGGTTAATCCAACTAAAATCCGGGCCATCGAACGAATGGAATTGCCGAAGTGTCTTAATGATGTCCAAAAGTTCACAGGTTGTCTGGCCTCGTTAAGTCGGTTTGTATGTCGGTTAGGGGAAAAGGCATTGCCTCTTTACCAACTAATGAAAAAGTCGGATAAATTCGTTTGGTCACCATAGGCAAATGAAGCCTTTGCCCACTTGAAGAAGATGTTAGCCACTGCACCAGTGTTGGCCTCACCACTATCAAAGGAGACAATGTTGCTCTATATAGCCGCAACCAACCGAGTTGTAAGTGAAGTGATAGTGGTGGAGCGCGACGAGGAAGGTAAGTCGGTGCAAAGGCCAGTGTATTACTTGAGCAAGGTGCTGTCAGCCTCAAAGCAAAACTATCCACACTATCAAAAGGTGGCGTATGGTGTGTACATGGCCGCTAAGAAGCTGAAGCAATATTTTGAGGAGCATCCCATCAGGGTCATATGTGAGGCCCCCATATCCGAGATAATGAGTAACAAGGATGCGAGTGGCAGAATTGCAAAATGGGCAATTGAGCTAGCTCCTTATGCGCCGCAATATGACAGAAGAGAAGCCATTAAATCTCAAGCTGTGGCGGACTTTTTTGTGGACTGGGCCGAGGTGCAGTACGAACCACCACTTCCCGATCCGAACTATTGGCGAATGCACTTTGACGGATCAAAAACCAAAACCGGGCTAGGGGCTGGAGTTGTACTTACCTCGCCAAAGAAGGACCAGCTGAAATACGTGTTGCAGATCCATTTCGCGACATCGAACAATGTCGCTGAGTATGAAGCACTTGTGCACGGGCTCAAGGTGGCAAAAGAGATTGGGATATGTCGGATCGTATGCTTTGGCGACTCGGATTTGGTGCTGCAGCAAGTGTCGGGAGTGTGGGACGCCCTGGATCCAAACATGGCACTGTACATATTTCATGTGCAGAAGATATCTGGTTACTTTGAGGGATGCGAATTTCACCATGTACCCCGGGTGGAAAATGAGGCTGCTGACATGCTGTCAAAGCTCGGGTCAACCCGACAAGCAATTCCACCGGGTGTAGCATTAGAGCACCTTAGGAAACCATCCATCAGGCCCTCCCAAGAAACCGACTCAATCTATGTCCCGGAGGACACGGAAGCCGGAGCTGTGCCCATGGACATTGACATGGGAAGTGGTGCGCGAAACCCGGGGACTACCTCGGCAAACCCGGGGACTACCTCAGTAAACCCGGGGACTGCTTTGCAAGACCCGGGGACTGCTCAGCGTGATCCGGTTGAAGTTATGCCGGTGGATCAGATGGAGATTGATGAGGATGTGTTCCCTGTGCGAGCAATACCGGATTGGGCACTACCTATATTTCAATTCCTGAAAGATGGAACCTTACCCACTAAGGAAGTGCTGTCCAGGCAAACACAGAGGAGGGCAAAGGCTTACACAATCATCAATTCTGAACTATACAGAAGGAGTGTGACCAATGTCCTCCAGCGATGTGTTGACCCGGAAGAAGGGCTTGACATCCTCCGAGATATACATCACGGGGAATGCGGGCATCATGCCTCATCCCGAGCCTTGGTAGCAAAGGCTTTCCAGCACGGATTCTACCGGCCAAATGCCTTAGAGCAAGCGGAAGATCTGGTGAGAAAATGTAATGGTTGTTAGAGGTACGCAACCAAGACACATATGCCAATGTCGGAACTCAAGACCATACCAATTACTTGGCCATTTTCCGTATGGTGCTTGGATATGGTTGGCTCGTTCAAACCAGCAAGGGGAAATATGACTCACATTCTGGTAATGGTGGACAAGTTTATGAAGTGGATTGAGGTAAAGCCTATAAGAAAATGTGATGGAGCTACGGCCGTAACATTTCTCAAATATATCATCTTGAGGTACGGTTATCCTCCCAGTATGATAACTGATAATGGCACAAACTTTGCGGAAGGAGCATTTGCGTGTTTTTGCCGGGATAAGAAGATCCGGCTGGACGTAGCCTCGGTAGCCCACCCCGCATCGAACGAACAAGTGGAAAGATCCAACGGATTAGTATTATTCAGGATAAAACCCCGGCTGATTGAGCCGCTGCAAAGATCAGCGGGGTGCTGGATAGAAGAACTACCAGCGGTACTGTGGAGTTTAAGAACAACTCCGAATCGATCAACAGGCTATACGCCATTTTTATGGTATATGGGGCAGAAGCTGTATTACCAGCCGACATAGAGCATGATTCGCCTAGGGTCACCCAATACACAGAAGCCGAAGTGCAAGAAGCCCAGCAAAATGATGTTGATCTGCTAGAAGAAGCGAGAGAACTGGCACTGTCCAGATCCGCCATATATCAGAAAAATCTCCGACGCTATCATAGCCGGAAAGTATACCCCCGAGTCTTTCCAGAAGGCGATCTGGTGCTCCGGTTGATACAACGTACTACTAGCATGCATAAGTTATCACCCCCATGGGAAGGGCCGTTCATCATGAGCGAGGCATTGCACAATGATTCTTATTATCTTATAGATGCAAAGCCACAGGAAAAGAACAAGGCGGACAGGTCCGGAGAGGAATCAAAGCGACCATGGAATATAGCTCTACTTCGTCCTTTCTACACTTAGCTAAGAAGTGTATGTATCCGAGTCATCTCATATGTCGGTATGTATGTCGGCAATGAGCTTATCAATGAAATGTTGGCACCTCGAGCAGTAACTCGAGGACCGCCTTAATAATATTTGTCGTTTTTTGTGCGTTAGATGGAATAAGTTATTCTACTTAACTCGGATTAGTAATGTGTGAGCACCAAGAACCTTACTCTTCGACTTGCTGCTGTCCAACAAGAATTGGCTTCATGGCAAGCAAGAGAACAAGTTTGGAATTGCGTAGCACAAGAAAAACGACTAAGGAAAAGAATTTATTCGAGCCGACGTTTGTTTTTCGGACTAACCCTGTATTTATTTTCAAGTTATTATGGAGTTTTCTTTTTTGAGCTAAGTCTAAAAGTTTCCTAGTATTGTTAAGACAATTTTTGAAGCTCGGATTCGTAAGTCGTAAAACCGAATCAAGGTAGACACGAACCAAGCCAAGAGATTGGACGAACAAGAAAAGGAAACTCGGGGACTACGCCCAAGTTAATCCGGCATAAGAACTTAGTAGCAAAATATCACATGTATATGGAATACAACTCCACCCGGCATACCGGGGATCTGATAAATTTTCAAGTTTTTCACTTAAGGGGCAGCAGGAGGAGGAAGTTCGGCGTCATCCTCGCTGTCTTCAATGTCTGAGGCATCGCCTTCTTCATCCTCGTTCGACCCGTCTTCAATGTTCTCAGCATTTTCATCACCAGCGGCTTCCAGGAAGCTCGGTCCGTTAACCCATTCATGAATGGGAGAATATTCGATGAGGCTATGGGCGCAAGACTGGCGCCGAGCTACCCACTCCGGTTCATTGGTCCATCTGGATCCTGTGCGCAGGCGTGTAAGGAGGCTGAGATCGATCTTCTCATACCATGTGAGTATGTGATGACGGATGGTATCAGCTGTGGCACGTCCAGCGAACTCTCTCCAGAGGTCGAGCTGGGTCTCAGTTTCCATTAGCTTCTCGACGAGAATCGCGGTGGTCTCCGGGGTATCTTCTCTGGGCCAGAAAATGTTGACGATGCGAACGACAACATCGAGGATGTCCTTGCCATAATTTCGTATAAGCTCCACGCGAGATGACAAGCTGACCAACAGGTCCTCCATGTCATAGGTAATCTCTTGACCATCAGGAACGGCAGGAGTACCCCTTTCTCGGCGGAAATCTACAACTGCTGCGCTTGCAATAGCAGTGCCCTCTGGAAATTTGCCTGGGAGCAAGACAAAGGAAGAAGGTAAAGAAAAGACATCTGAAGTAACCCAAAAAAGTATGTCGGATAAGGGAAGAAACTTACGTGATATATGGCTGAGGATCCGGGTCAACTCCCTGGTGCAATCATCGCGTCTCTTGCGAAGTTGCTCAAGCTCAGCATTCGCCGACCCAAGCTGGATGTCGGATTCCTTGAGTAGCTCCTGGTCCTTGGAAATCTAGAGAGTAAGGCGCTCGCGCTCTTCTGTGAAGTCCTAGCCAACCTTTTGGAGTTCGGATTGGTGTTGGGCCTTCATTTTCTCCATCTCTGCCTTGAGCCTGGCGATCTCATCGTCCTTGGTCCGGAGGAGGGCGAGCTCATCGTCTTTTTTCTTAAGCTCGGCTTGGTGTTGCCCTGCTTGTTCGAGAAAATGCAGCATCATATCAGGCACGGGCACACTATCTTCAAGCGATGCTGAAATAGTGTGTTGACCCAGCAGAGCCGAGGTATGAATGATCGCCGAGCCAAGGAGAAAAGGAAGTGGAAAGCACTGTAAGGTCGGACAAAAATGACTTACCCTTGATCTACTCCAGATTTTTCCGCATAATCTTGTTCTCAGCCTCCACCCCAGCTGCGGAAACCGAATGATGAGATTAGTTCGGCAGAGGAAGATGAAGAAAAAACGGAGAAATGCCAAGGAAAAAATTTACCCCCTTTCTCGTGTTCCGCGAGAAGTGCAGCTTGCTTGGCGCGTAGCAACTTGTGGGTATCTAGCATACTTTGGAATTCAGCACTCCGGCGATTGGTGGTCTCCTGAAAGAAGTACAAAAACATAAATTAGCTTGGTGCATATTCGAAGTGTACAAAAATCCGGGCCAAGTGGAACTTAACCCGGCTCTCGGTGTGTGCATATTCGAAGTGTACAAAAATCCGGGCCAAGTGGAACTTAACCCGGCTCTCGGTGTGTGCATGTTCGAAGTGTACAAAAATCCGGGCCAAGTCGAACTTAACCCGGCTCTCGGTGTGTGCATGTTCGAAGTGTACAAAAATCCAGGCCAAGTGGAACTTAAACCGGCTCTAGGTGTGTGCATATTCGAAGTGTACAAAAATCCGGGCCAAGTGCAACTTAACCCGGCTCTAGTTGTGTGCATATTCGAAGTGTACAAACATCCGGGCCAAGTGGAACTTAACCCGGCTCTAGGTGTGTGCATATTCGAAGTGTACAAAAATCCGGGCCAAGTGGAACGTAACCCGGCTCGCGGTGTGTGCATGTTCGAAGTGTACAAAAATCCGGGTCAAGTGGAACTTAACCCGGCTCTAGGTTTGTGCATATTCGAAGTGTACAAAAATCCGGGCCAAGTGGAACTTAACCTGGCTCTAGGTGTGTGCATGTTCGAAGTATACAAAAATCCGGGCCAAGTGGAACTTAACCCGGATCTAGGTGTGTGCATATTCAAAGTTCTCATGGAGCTACGTTAGTTTTCTAAAGAGCATCCGGCCGAGTAACAAGTTACTCCCCCGGAGGCTCGGGGACTAATGGTTATTATCTACAGCATGTAAAGGGGAAGCGACGTACCTCCATCATCTGCCCCGCGAGGTTGATCGCCTTAGCGGCTGTGTTCATTTGGGCAGAAAATTCGGCGGGGCCGAACTTCTCCGGGAGATTGTCGTCATGGACGAACTCCGCCTTGTTCCAATTCATGACAAATTCAATCAGGCTCGTAGGATACCGCTCGCTGGTGGGCATATGGGGCGCCACCAAGCCCTTCGCGTGCGCTTCTTTCCTCTCAACCAAGGCAAGGGCTGGGCTGGTGTGCAGAACCATCTGCTGTGCATCAGTTAGCTCAGCAGGGGCGTCCTTCGCTGCTGGAGCTTTCTTGGGAAGCATTGATGAGAGGGTACGCTGCCCAGCCTCGACGAATGCTGACTTGGTAGCTTCCGGAGCCTTTTTGCCCTTGGCTTGCTGGGAAGAGGAAGTCGTTGCAGCGGATTTTCCCTTAGGAGCTGCCGAGGTGTTTCCTTGCCGAGGTTGAGAAGACTCGGACGAGGCGGAGGAGCTTGGCGCTGGTGCTCTTGTTGCTGGACTTGGTGCCACTGCTGATGTTTTTGTAGCCGGAGTTGGTGCTGATGCCGGAGTTGGTATTGGTGCTGGTTTGGTCGCTGGTACTGGAGCTGGTGCTGGTGCAGAGGTAGTTTCAGTGGTTGCTGGTTGCGTTAAAGCCGAAGTTGTGGATGCCGTCGCCTCGGCTGGACCGGTCTTCCCCGCTCCGAGGTTACCCCCCTCTTGACGAGGTGGAGCAGAACCCGGAGCAGCCGCAGAACCCTCTGGAATAGGGCTCAGCGGGCGTGACTCATCGTCACGACGGGGAGAAGGGCTAGGTCGGAGCGGTGAAGAGATGCTAGACCCACTCTGAGGGACCTCCACCGGAGCACTGCAAAATCAAATAATGTCAGAACAGAAATTACAACAGTGCAATGAAGAACAAGTTGCAAAGGGAAAAAGACTTACGCATCCGAGGTTTGGGCCTCCTTGGGTTTCCGAGCCCTTCGTGCTGGGGCCTTGCCTGCTGGCTTGGAGGCAGTCTTGTCCCCGGACTTCTTACGCCTTTTAGCGGGCTGAGAAGGTCCAGAGGAGGAACTTGGAGCAGCCCCGCGCTTCTTCTTCGGTGCTACCGAAACAGGTTCGCCTGTAGCCAGGGGAGGATCCTCGTGGATGTGCCCACCGGGAATAGCTAATGCCGGAAAAGCAAAAGAAAGGGGGACAGCCTCAACAGGTTCAATCACCTCGACATCCGAGTCATCTTCATCATCGGGCCAATCTCTAATGGAAGAGGATTTACCCGTGGGTCGCTTTGTGGCGTCGGTCATCAGGAGGAACATCTCCTGGTCCGGCTCTTCCTCATCCGGAGTCTCCCGGTACGGCGCCCACTTAAGGGTCGGATCGGTGCCGTCCTCAAGGGCCTGCTGAAGAAATTGCTGAGGAAAAGAATGAACAAAAGAGTCAAAAATGCAATAATAATCGACATGTAATTAGTTTGGGGTAAGTTTGCAACATGAAGCTTACCGCGGGAGGAAGCCTATCACAATAGTAATGCTCAATTCCCCAAGTCCACTCAGAGGAGAAGTCCTTGTGGGTGGTGAAAAGAGCCTTAACCCGGCGATATCTCTCCGTGTTGCTCAATTCAAAGGATGAGGTCCGGTTGGGGTCGCGGCCAAAGCTCATGTGGCACACCTTGTGGGTGCGCTTCTGGAGGGGGGAAATTCGGTTGCGCACGAAAGTGATCATGGCATCCTCATTGCGTAGTCCAAGCTCCTTCAGCTCCGCGAACCTCTTGTTGACCTGCTTGGCCAAGGCCATGGGTTTCTTGGGGACGACGTCCCACAGTTCCAGGTTAGGTGGACCCGGAGTATAGGGAAGCAGCCGGATCAAGTCTTCAGTGCCTGTATTCCGGACATAAAAGAAGGTCCGGGCCCACCCTTTGCAAGAGTCTAGCCCGATGACCCGGGGGAAAACAAAAAGCCTCCGAGGTGAGATGGACACGGCTCCGAACTGAGTGAGTTGTTTGTCCTCCGGATCAAGTTGGATGTTTGGGATGACGTTACGACGAAGGCCGAAAAACCGGATCCATAGCACCTTCGTGGGCCATAGTCCGGCATAGCCTTCGATCGTAGAAGCGAAAGCGGAAAGAGACGTGATGGCGTTGGCAGGAAGATGGTGCGGCTGGAGTTGGTAGGTACTAAGCCAATCCCGGAAAAAGTCGCTCACCAGCAAACCGAATCCCCGTTGGAAGTGGGACAAGAACACGACGAACTCACCCGGATTGGGTGAGGGGGCCAGTTCGGAGGAGGCAAGACGAGCGGCAACGCCGGCGGGGATGCGTCTGGTCCGGTAGAGCCAATCGTGGTCGTCTTGGCAGATCTAGGACCTAGTCCACGCACCACGGTCCGCCATCGCGGAGTCCTCCTCCATCTCCTGCTCAGCGACGATGAGCTCCTCCTCCGTCATCTGGTCTTCGCTGCCCTCGCTGGCGCTAGCGGCGGCGGGGGGCAGAGGCCTGGATTGGTGAGGACCTGTGGCGAGGGAGTTGCGTAGCGGTGGCTGCGATGCAGAGGTGTGAGGGAAAAGGGCGACGGCGACGCTGCTATTTGGGAGCACTAGCGGCAGCACGGTCGCGAAGACGAAGGAGAAGAGCAACGGGAAGAGGGGCGCAGAAGGGGAAAATCCTAAGGGGTGCGCCCCTCTGCTATTTAACCACTCCCTCAAGGGGTGAGTGGGATCGCATCCTGCGGATCTGCCACACGCAGTGGCCGTGTATCACCGGCCTCGGCCAATCAGTGGGGAGCCACACGGAGGGCCACAAAGCGGAGATGATCCTATGACGTGACGCAGTGATGCGGTAAACGAGGAGGCAGCCATGACGTGACCCGCGCATAGTGATAACCGACAATTACTACGGCGGTTACTGTGCTGGCCCTTAAAATAAGACAACATAATGATTACCCTCCACATGGGTTGGCGTACGAGAGAAGGAAACAAGACCCGGATGGAACCGTGGTAACCCGGCCAGCAAGTGAACACTTGGAATGTGTGGAGGGAAAGTAAAACCATGAGGTCCGAGTTAAAGTGGTAACCCGACCGACACGTGAAAACTTGGAATGTGCGAAGGGAACGTAAATCCACATAATCCGGGATAAAGAGGTAACTCGGCAATAATGACCAGAGCTCAGAATTGAACCTGATGTGGCCTTAGTGGCCAAGGCGGCTAAGACCGCACCAGCTTCGGGGACTAATGTTGGGGGGATACCCCCGGGTAGGGTCACGCCGGGGTATAAAGGCCGAGTTAGCCGAGGTTCGGCAAGGTCAAAGCGGATGCTGCCCGGGTCACCTCAAGGCAGGCCGAATCACGGGGTAACCCAGACCAGGGGCGTTCGCCTAACTAAGTCTCAACCGACTTAAGCAGTAAGTCGAAGTGCTTGTTTTACTTGTATGCAGGAACAGGTGTGGCCGGATCAACTAGGATCCGGGTCACATCTAGCTTCTAGGAGAAGGAAGGAATCTCGCTGGTCAAAAGAAGCCCCGGTACGCACTACCTGAGCGAAGCAAGCAAGGGCAGGACCACCGGGGCGTGGCCGACAAGGGTGACGACGCCCATGTCGGCTGACGCGGGCGCCGCAGAGGCTCACCTAGCCTCTGCATGTGTGACGCAGGGGAAAAGCACCCCGGTCGGCTTACCACTTTGGGAGGAGGCATATTCTCAGGAATATGCCTCCACGTATGCCCTAGGCAGAGACCGAGCTCCCTCTATATAAGGGGGGCTAGGGTTTCAGTAGAGGGGGTTCCGCTATTCTGGTTTGGCTAGGATTTTGAGGTGTGATCTGTGGGTGAGAGTAAGAGAGCTCCTTCTTCCTCCTCTCGCCAATACAGCTCTAGGAGCACTTGTAATCTTGGAAGCAAAGCAATACAAATAACTGTGTGGAGAATCACTTCACTATCCCTCCCTGGATTCCCCTAGCGTGTATTAGTCCCCACCTTTAGCCTATCCATGGCATCTGCCGTGACACCACCACGACACAATATGTGGCCAAGTAGCCTGGCTGAATAGCTTTATTTGTAATGTAAAAAATGACTAGGGGTAGAAGCAACGCAGCTGCGCGACATTCCAGGGGTTGGAGTATGCGACTCCTGTCTCGAAAATCTTTAAGGCGATAGGCGCCACCTGGGATTACTTCTGTAATCACGTATGGTCCTTCCCAAGGGGACTCGAGCTTGAGATGCCCTTGTTGCTTCAGTCGCAGAACCAGGTCACCTTCGACGAAGGATCTGGGGCGTAGCCTTCTGCTATGGTAGTTGCGGAGGCTTTGCTGGTAGATCATTGATCTATTCGCTGTGATTTTCTGTGCCGTGTCAAGGAGGTCAACGGAGTCTTCGAGTGCAAGGGATGACTCCTGTTCGCTGTAAGCGACCACCCATGGGGCTTTGTAGCGCACTTCTGCGGGTAGCACCGCTTCTGCACCCTGTACCATGAAGAACGGAGTGTATCCCGTGGTGCTGTTTGGACTTGTACGTAGGCTCCAAAGGACTGATTGCAGTTCATCTAGCCAGCATCCAGCGGCTTGCTCGAGTGATCAAAGGAGTCGCTGCTTGATTCCACCGCAGATGAGGCCGTTGGCCTTTTCGACTTGACCGTTGGTCTGCGGGTGAGCCACCGAGGCGTAGCTTATGTTGATTCCCAGGTTTTCGCAGAATTCCTTGAACTCCTTAGAGGTGAAGTTCGTCCCATTGTCTGTGATGATGTTGTGTGGCACTCCGAAGCGGTAGATAATGGACTCGAAGAACTTGACAGCGCTGGCCCCTGATTGATTTGTCACCGGCATGGCCTCGATCCACTTGGTGAACTTGTCAACTGCAACCAAGAGGTAAACGTAACCTCCTCGCGAGGATTTTGGGAGCTTGCCGACCATGTCGAGTCCCCATTGCACGAAGGGCCAAGCCAATGATATTGGCCAAAGTTCCGCGCCAGGTGCGTGAGGTTTGTCTGCGAATCACTGGCAGGTGTTGCAGCGCTGGACAATGTCCTTGGCGTCGCGCATGGCGTGGGCCAGTAGAAGCCAGCTCGTAGAGATTTGACGACGAGGGCGTGAATGCCAGCATGGTGCCCGCAAGTGCCTTCGTGGATGTCGAGGAGGACGGTCCTTCCGTCTCCGTTGGATACGCACCGTTGAAGTACTCTCGTGATGCTACACTTGTACAGTTCCCCGTTGATGACGACGAATGCCTTGGATCATCGTGCGATGTGTCGCGTGCCAGTCGAATCATCTGGCAGCCTCTTGTTGAGTAGATATGTGATGTAGGGTTGTGTCCAAGATGGCTCGATCATCATGACGCCCATTGGTCATTCGAGTCCTGTATCAAGCTCCAGGTCGTCGAGTGCCGTTGGCTCGTTGGGTGGCGTAGCCCCCGAGTCCGTTGATGCGCTTGCTTTCTTCTCTAGAGCCTTAGGCTTGATGGAGCATTCGTAGATGCGCTCAAGAAATACCTAGGTGGTATGGGGGCGCAGGTGGAGCCAATATTGGTGAGTAGATCCGCCTCTTCATTGCTTTCGCGACCTACATGTCGCAGCTCACAACCGTCAAAGTCCCCTTCGAGTGTGTCGTAGAGGTGGCGATAGGCGATCATGTTATCGCTTAGTGCGTCGCACTCGTGCATCGTTTGATTGACCACCAGTTTGGATTCGCCGTAGATGATGAACCTTTTGGTGCCGCAGGCTTTTGCCATCCGCATCCCATGTATTAGGGCTTCGTACTCAACTTCGTTATTGGAGGCGGTGAACTACATTTGTAGAATGTATTTCATCTTGTATCCTTGGGGCGATGTCAGTATGACACCTGCGCTAGCCACGTCCTTTCTCTTGGACCCGTCGAAGTGCATTGTCCAAAGGTAGGACATATTTGGCTTGTCGGGGAGCTGGTTCTCCATCCAGTGCACGAGAAAGTCCGGGAGAACTTGCGACTTGATCGCGTCGCGCTTCTCGTATGTGATGTCTCGTGGAGACAATTTGATTCCCCAGAGCGCGACTCGTCCTGTGGCGTTAGGGTTATTGAGTATATGCCCGAGTGGGGCGTCATTTACCACCACGATTGGGTGCTCCTGAAAGTAGTGGCGCAGTCGCTTGGCTGTCATGAAGACGCCATACGCCAGGTTCTGGTAGTGTGGGTACTGCTGTTTTGTTGGCGTGAGCACCTCGCTGAGGTAGTATACTAGGTGCTGGACCCCATGGACTTTATTTTCTTCGGCTCGTTCCACCACGAGCACCGTGCTGACTGATGCGCTCAACTTTCGACGTAGATCTCGTTGGGAACCCCAAGAGGAAGGTATGATGAGCACAGCTAGTTTTCCCTTAGTTATGAAACCAAGGTTTAATCGAACCAGTAGGAGCAAGGAAACACCCCAAAGGTGTTACTAGCTGAGCTTTGGCAGGGCGCACTACCGGTGCTAGTAGCAACGTGGAGACCTGCACAACACAACCACAGAACTTTGTCCCCAACTTGCGATGAAATCTCACCATGTTTTGCGGAAAACAAAGGATTAAACGCATCGAATGGAAAGAAGTAAAAGTTTGCAGAAAGTAAACACAAAGCAGAAACAGTTTATAGATTGTATGTAAAGAAAAGGACTAGGATCCATAGTTCACTAGAGGTGGCTCTCCTTAAGAGAGATAACATGCTGGGTGAACAAATTACAGCGGGGCAATTGACAAACACCGAGAAAGCAATACATGCATATACTAATCATCTTGACTCCTCTGAGACTTGATTGGGCATTACAACATAATACATAGATCGCCATCCAACTGCATCTATGACTAATAGTCCACCTTTAGGTTATCATCCGAACCCCCTCCAGTATTAAGTTGCAAGCAACAGATTATTGCTTTACGAACTGCGTGTAAAGTAAACAATACGATTGTTCTATGTACAAAGGATTGTTGTTTTCTCCCTAGTAGCAACAACACATCTAGTACCTTAGAGATTTTTGTCACTTCCACAAATTACCAGAGGCATGAACCCACTATCGAGCATAAATACTAACTCTTGGAGTTGCTAGCATCTACTTGGCCAAGATAGCTACTAACAACGGAAAGCATGCAAGATCACAAATAACAAAGACATGATAGAATCAATAATCAATCTGAAATAGCATCTCAATATCCATCGGATCCCCGCAAACACAACATGTATGAATTACAAATAGATGATCTTGATCGTGAACGGAGCTCACAAGATCTAAACATGAAAGCTCAAAAAAGGAGAACCAGCCATCTAGCTACTACATGGATCCGTAGTCCAAGGATGAACTACTCACGCATCACACCGGAGGCTTGCATGGTGATGAAGAAGGCCTCCATGGTGAATTCCCCTCTCCAGTAGGGTGCCGAGAAGAGCTTCAGATCCCTCCCGATCTAGGGATGGAGATGACGGTGGCTACAGACACTTTCGTGGATTTTTGATCGGGTACTTAGGGTTTTCGTCCCGGGGGCAATATATAGGCGGAAGGAGAGGTCGAGGGGGTGCCAGGGCTAGCCTCACCACCCCCTGGCGCGGGCCAGGCTGGGCCGCACGGCCAGGTGGTGTGGTGGCCCCTGGTCCCTCTCCATCTCGTATTCGGGCACTTGATCACTTCCGGAAAAATAGGCACTTTGGCTTTTGTCCCATCCAATTCCGAGAATATTCATTTTCTGACTTTCCTGGAACCAAAAACAGCAGAAAACAGGCAGCTGGCACTGTGGCTCTTGTTAATAGGTTAGTCCAAGAAATCATATGAAAAGTACTCCAAAGTTGGAACAAAACACAAGAAAGTGGATAAAACCAAGCATGGAACATCGAAAATTATAGGTACATTTGCAATGTATCAATGACCACCAGGTTGGTGGCGGAGATGTAGAGCAGTAGTGGTTCCTTTTCGTGAGGCGTCACTAGTACTTGCGAGGTGGATAGTAGGCGCTTGAGATCTTCGAATGCTTCTTGCGCCTCATCTGTCCACTTGAACTTGTCAGTTTTGCGGAGAAGTTGGTAGAAGGGCAGTGCCTTTTCACCCATTCGACTGATGAATCGACTGAGCGCCACAATTCTCCTAGCTAGCTGTTGGATGCCTTTTACGTTCTTCAACTTCTCCATGGCCAGTATGGCTTTTATTTTCTTCGGGTTTGCTTCGATTCCTCTCGCAGAGATGAGATACCCGAGTAACTACCTAGATGGCATGCCGAAGGTGCATTTGTCTGGATTGAGCTTGATCTGGTAGTGGTAGAGGTTGGCGAAGGTTTCGCGTAGATCGTCGATTAGCGAGGCTTCCTCTTTGGTTTTGATGACGATGTATTCAACGTAGACTTGGATGTTGCGACCAAGTTGGTTCTTGAGGCAAGCCTGCATGCACTACTGATAGGTGGCTCCTGCGTTTCTAGCCCAAAGGGCATCATGTTGTAGCAAAACACACCAAAGGGCGTTGTAAACACTATTTTCTCCTAATCCTCCTCCTTCATTCAAATCTGATTGTAGCCTGAGTAGGCGTCGAGGAACCAGTGGCGCTCACATCCCGTGGTGGAGTCGATGATTTGGTTGATTCATGGCAGTGGGAAGTGATCCTTTGGGCAGTGCTTATTCAAGGAGGTGAAGTCCATGCACATCCGCAGGATATCTGTGTCTTTTTAGGCACAAGCACTGTGTTAGCGAGCCTAGTGTTCTCCTTGATCTCGCGTATGAATTTTGCATTGACGAGTCTGTCGATCTCCATTCTGACTGCCTCTGCTCTTGGTTCAGACAGTCACCGAATTGTCTGCTTGACTGACCTTGCATCTGGAGTCACGTTGAGTGAGTGCTCGGCGAATTCCCTGGGAACTCCTGGCATGTCCGTTGGACACCAGGCGAATATCTCCCAGTGCTCACGGAGGAATTCGACAAGCACGAGTTCCTATGTGGAATTCAAGTTGTTGGCGATGAGGGCCGTCTTGGTCGGGTCCGTTGGGTGGACCTAGACTTTCCTCATGTGCACCGACGAGTCAAAGGACATGTTGGGTGAACTTGGCCTTCTGAGGGGAGGCAGACTGTTGTCTGTTGACTCCTTCAATCTTGCGAGTTCCTCCTGCATGCGGAAGGACTGGAGATTCTGGTTAATTCCCTGTCGCAGCTGTCAATCCTCTCAAAGTTGCCATTGATTGTGATTACGCTGTTTGGACCTGGCATTTTCATCTATAGGTAGGCTTAGTGCGGCACCACCATTAACCTAGCGAACGCGACACGTCCGAGGATGCAGTGGTATTGCGAGGGCCAGTCGACGACCTCAAAGTCGATGCGCTCTCGCCAAAAGTTTTGCGGCATGCCGAAGATGACGTCGAGGTTGATTTTGCCTAGGGGATATATGCCCTTCCCTAGGATGATGTCGTGGAACATCGTGTCTAAAACTTATAGACAAGTCAGAGGGATCCTCATCGCTCGCAAGGTACTCGCGAACATGAGGTTAATGCCGATGCCGCTATCCATGAAGACACGACTCATATCGAAGCCCCCGATCTGCGCCTCGAGTATGAGGGGCCAGTGGCCTAGACGAGGAACTTGGCGCGGGTGATCGCGCATGTCGAATGTGATGCAAGAGTCGCTTCCGCTGAGGTACTCAGTGGTGGAGGGTGGAGAGTTTATCACCATATTGACTTGGTGAGTGATGGCCTTCTGCACTCAATTTGAGGGACACCCTTTTTGGATCATCCCCATGTTGCCCACGGCTCGTGGGTATGGCTCGCCCCCCTAATGCTGGACCGGTGCAGCCACGGGTGGTGGTGGTCGGGATGGTGGTGGAGGAGCTCCATGTGCCACAACGCCTAGGGCGGCTCCATAGCCCATGTTAACTGCGTTGCAATTCATCTGAGCCAGGCCCTCATGGAGTTTGAGGAACTCGCGGCAGTCCTTGAGAAGGTGGCTGGACTTCTTCTTGCCGCCATGCTTGTCGATGTACAAGTGCATGTTGCATGGTCTAGACAATTTGTCCTCGATAGACGTTGCGGGTGCCTCTTCGCGAGTGTGGCGTTGCCACACTGACGTGGTTGTCATCGCGTTTGTCGGCGTAGCCGGTTGTGACCATATTGACCTCGTCGCGGTCATCGTAGATGCGCATCCGACGTTTGCCTCGGCGGTCGCGTCTGCTCCCGAGGTTGTCGTTGTCATCGGAGTAGGTATGGTTTTTCACCGAGTCTTCTCCATCGGCCCACTGATTCGTGATTTCCATCAGATGGTCGATCATTTTGGGCTTCGAGCGGCCTAGGTCCTCCCTGACCTCTATACGGCGAACGGTCCCGTTGAATGCGTCTGTTGCGCGGTCCTCTGAGATGATTTCTATGGAGTTCTTGATGATGGACCACCTCTGGATGTACGAGCATAGCAATTCGCTAGATCTTTGATGGCAGCTTGTCAGTTCTTCGATTGATGTGGGCCTTTTGTAAGTGCCCTTAAAGTTGCACACAAAGCTGTAGACCAGCTCTTCCCAGCTATGAATGGATCCGCACGGGAGGTTGTTGAGCCATGCGCGAGCAGCCCCTTGCAGCTGTAGCTGCAGGCATTGCATGGCCGTGCTTCGACTCCCTCCATGTAGTCTAATGGAGGAGATGTGGTCCTCCAACTAGATTTTTGGGTCCTGCAGGCCGTCAAATTTTAGATTCTCCGACGGGAGCTTGAACCCCTTAGGCATTCGCTTCTGCCTGATAGCCCTACTGAAGCATGTAGTGCCGTAGAGCTCAGTCTTGTCTTCTTCCGAGTCAGTCGAACAAGCACGTCTTGCTCGCATCTTGTCGACTTTGCGCTGCGTGAGGTCATTGCGCGCGTCGTAGTCGCAGTCATGCCGCCGTGAGCGACGTCGCCGTGACAGATCGTGACTGTCGTCAATAGAGGAGTACGAGTAGTGCTTTTCTAGAGCCTTGCTTTTCTTCGGCTCTGGTGTTGGTTCTTTGTCGAGGGTGACCTCGATTAGCCCCAGGCCCACAATCGTAGATCGGTGCATGGCAGCTCACGGATCTCCAGCCGGTGGCTGGTTGTTGAGGAGGTACATGGTAGCCGTCGTCACCGCGACTTGCGGTGTTTTTGGGAGCACGTTGTCCCGTGTGACCACCATCATAGAGCTGAAGTCGAGGACTTTCGTAGCTTCTACGCGTTCTTGCTCGGTGAGGTGGGCCAGTCGAGATCGCCTCTTGATGGCCACGTACTCGTTGCCCTTGGAGGAAGATCCTTCGTGAGAGGAGATCCTAGCTCGCCAAAGACTCGACTCATCCGCCGCCTTTCTGTGCGCTTCGAGTTGCGCGATCACCTATTGCTGGCGCTTGAATTCCTCCTTTAGCAGCCAATGGTAGCCCATCAGCATGTCCTGTAGTGTGTTGGGGGTAGAGGATTGCCATGTAGAGCTTCACGATAGTGGACCCACTCGTTGTCGTTGAGCTTGATCAGCATGCGCTCGCCGGTGTTCTCATTTGTCGTGAGTGCCGGTTCTTCCATCGTCCCGTTGTTGACGGGTGCACCATTACCACCGTTGTTGGGGTCGTCGTTTGCGATTGGTATGCCACCATTGGGCGTACTACCGTTGGGCGGTCCGATGCCAGATCCGGTGCCAGTGTTTTCATGATTGACGTCGGTGTCGCCCGTGTTGATGACGGTGCACATGAAGTGGTTGGGGAAGCTGTTGCTCCCGCAACTTTCAGATCCGGAGCCGTAGGCTCCATCTTCTATGGCTAGGTCACCCAGATCGGATACGCGACTATTGTCGCTGTCCATACTCCCAGTTGTTACTGAGGTGTTGAGCTCGCTGAGGGTGCCGATTGGTGGTGGGAACCACGATGCTGGAGCAATCACGAGTGCTGTTGGCTGGTCAGGCATGCGAAGCGTGCCTAGCTGACCAACCTAGAAGCAGAAGCTCCCAATCGCTAGACTGATTCCATCGCCCACGGACTCGAAAGCCAGGCGAGTGGCCGGCGTGTGGACAATGAAGTCGAATGCACCGAAGAGCTAGCAAATCTCTGCTGTTGTAGAGTTGTAGATCGCGGTTGATGGAGCCGAAGAAGCCGCGACATCAGCACTCCCAATTCCCACAGACGGCGCCAATTGACGAGGGTTCAACTCATCAATGCCCATTGTTATGGACTTGGGTTTTGGATAAGGAGGGAGCGCTGGAGGCATCAATCGGCTAGCAAACAAGCACATAGGGACGCAAGATTTACCCAGGTTCAGGCCTCGTAGAGGTCCCTACTCCTGCTTGTCTGCTCTTGGAATTAACGAAGGAATCGAAGATTACAGGGGCGCGCAGATGCAATCTGGCGAGAGTTGTGGAAACTAAGGTTGTGATTGTCCTCCTCGCCACCCCCTCCTAGCCTTTATATAGATACTCTAGGTCTAGGGTAGCAGGTCGAGTCGGTTACAAATTAGGGTTTGCCCTTTGAACTTTCTATCTTAAACTTCTTATTGTCTCGCAAGCAATCGAAGAGTCCATGGGTCACCCGAATTCTGCATTGGGCCTTGGCAACACCGTGGGCTTCTGCCGTATCTGGGTCGTATATACCAAACTCGAGTACCTGTAGGGTATACCCATGTCACCAACCTTTGTGATCGGAGATCCCGTGAATTAGGACCTCAGAAGACAAGCTAGTGGTATGGCAGAGGAGAGTATTAGATACCCTCTCTATGAGAATATGCACAACTCTCTATAGCTATAAGGCAGGTTGGCAACATGCCTTGATGTGTTTCTGTTGGATATGATTAGCAAAGATGTTGTCATATAGAGCATTCTTGAAAGAACACACTTATATGAGTTCCAATTGTTAAACATCATAATCTATGAGATTTGGGTGATCTCTAGTAAACTCATGAAGAGACTAGGTAGTATGACGCATATGCTACACCCAAAGGGTAGTCTACTAGTAGCCATGTATTAGTTATGATTTTGTGTGAAATTTAAAAGAACCAAACTTGTAATTCAAGGTTCGTCCATTGTTAAATTTGCTGATAGACGTAGCTTAAGATTCTAGGCAGAAGTTCAACTTAACGGTCTCTGCTAAAACACTGGTATATAAACAAGTAGCGAGGATTAGGAAATCTTCAAATGGGCATTTGAGATCTGATGGGGGATTGTTAGAAATATTGGGCTAAATTATATATTCCTATGTAGATTTTAGATTTTCCCTCAATCTCAAAGTCCATGTTTGTGGCAGCTCACATGTGTTTGGGCCCATGTTTGTGGCAGCTCACATGGGAGTGGAGTGAGATCTAAAGTTTAGTCCTACATGGAAAGTTGGAGGAGAGTTGCACCAACTTATATGGTGAAATTTCACTACCTAGTAAAGTGAGTGAGAAGAGGAGAGCTACACGTGCTCTCCTCCTTCGACGATGCCACTGCTCACTCGCACGCATGCATGCACCGCCTGCCCATCTTGTCACGACGAGCGCGTGTGCCATGGGTTGCGGGAATAATGCCAAGCTGCTTTATTTTTGCTGCTCAGGAAAACTTGTGAGGTTTTGACAGACGTGTCAATAGTCAGCCTATTCAGGTCGCCCCCGGATCGTGGGCTACTATAACCGACCCGAGCATGGGCAACATGGACTCGGCCCACGTTTGCCTCCGTTACGGTTTCCTGAGACGCTTTATAAAGTCACGCGCGGCTACCGCCATAGTACATCGAAACCAATCTAGGGTTTTGCCAACCTATCTGCTTGCGTCACCATCGTAGTCTACTCCATCCCGACCATCGGCGTGCACTAGAAAACGGGTGAGCAGGTCTCCCGGACCACTCGTCCTTGTCATCCTATACGGGAGAGGGCGAATAAGGTTTTTGGAAAGCGCTCCGCACGATTACTCAATCGTCATCACAACACATCTTCTTGGGCGATCTCCTAGTCCACATGCCACTTGTCTTCAGTGTCGTCCCCTTCGAGAAGATGCTGCCGCCGCTGCACCAATGACAACTTTATCGACCACTGACTAGTACCGTGATGTGATCTGTCGTCATACTATGGGTGTTTTTGTTTTAGCATTGTTGTTGTTCGTGTTGATTAATACAACTAGTATGTTAGAGGTTAACATGATTGTAGTTGTTGCAGTCTTGTTTTATATTCTGGAATTAATTGTGGAAATTATGCCTAATAATCCAACATATTAGTATACCAAGTCAGGCCCAACAGGAGGCCCATGCGATGATTAGCTAAGTACCGCAATGTCCAAGACAAGTTGGCAGCTATGGAGCCTCAAAAGCCCAAATTCCTAATGCGTGGAGCAAGAATAAGCCTAAGATTAGGAAATTTAGGTTGTAACTGACTCGATCATGGTACATGAGAACTAGCCTCCCATATAAAGGCTAGGAGGGGCGCCAAGGAGGACTCTCAAACTTACGCATAATCAGCCCTAGGAAAAATCCAATCTATACCACCATATCCATTACGGCGACCTTGTAATCTTATTCAATAATCAAGAACAAACAAGTAGGAGTAGGGTATTCCCTCCGAGAGCCTGAACTTGGGTAAACCATGTCATCTCTCTAGTTTGTTAGCCGGTGAGTCCACCACCGTACTCCTCTTCCCTAAAAATCCAAGTCCAACATCCATGGGCATTAGCGTGGATACCCCACGTCTCACGTCTCGTGTCCTCTGCAGCACATGGGAGCAGTCCTCCTCAGAGGCGAACTGGATGAAGAAATCACCAGGGAAGGTTATCTCGATGCGACAATCCCACGTGGGACACCGCACTGCGCCTCTAGAACGGCCACCGTGGCTCCCGCATGCACAACGGGATGTGGGTAGTCCACCTTAGCAAGGAGGGCATGACCTCGGTACAAATCCTCCAAGGCGGCACGGGCACGGGTGGACGATGTGTCCTTCCTCCGGTCGTAGATTCGGCGCATCGCGCTGGTATATATCTCCTCCGGGAAGCTCCTCTCAACGACCATGGTTGTGGGGATGTGGATTGTGAGATCTAGGGTTCTAAGTCGAATGGGGAATGAAGAAACGAATGCTAGAATTGTTGCTCAATATGCACAATGGTGTTCTTGCAAAAAAGTCCAACAGTTAACTAGGTTTTTATTACACTGCTACACATCAAAGGAAATATCTAAGCCGCAACCCCCGGGTCGCTCCATGAGGCGACTCCAGGGCGCCCAACTCAAAACCCTAGAAGGCCACCGCCGTGTCCTCTCCCTCCGGCCACTACCACCGGGCCCTCTTCCTGGTCGGCGGTGGCAGCCACGCCTTGGTCACCAAAGGTGATGGGAGGTTTGCGCGGCCTCCGTCAATCTCCTCCGTGCGGGAGGTAGGCACCTTGGGGCTGCGTCGGTAGATCCAAACTGCGGGCGGTGGCGCTCCAACGACGTAGGCTGGCGGCTCAGATGGGAGGCACGGAAGAGCAAAAGGGGGTATGGTGTGGACCAGGCGGCGGTGGCGGCTTCCCTGAGGTGATGCTGCTCCTGGAGTCCCGCTCAATCTCTGGGTTTGGCCATGGGCTCGAGAAGGCTAATGGCTGACCCGCTCGTTCCAATTACCGGTAGCCGCCAGCGGTATGGGGACTGCTGGTTCAGCCCAAATAATGGAGGTGGTCCTAGGGTTTGTCCTACGCGAAGAAGAAGATATGCTTGATGCTTGCCCTCATTGATCTGGCTAGAGTGTCGAGTTCCGGAAGGCTCCGCCAACAAAATCCCATGAGCGCATCAGGCCCGGAGATTGCTGGATCGGAAGGTAATTGGTCGTGCGTACCTTGTTTTTATGGTCCTTTGGTTTCAGCGGGAGCGCTGCGAAGCTCTGCTGTTTGTTCCCACAAAATGCCATTGATTGAGCCATGGTGAAGTCAGATGCGGAGAATGTCAGGAAAGCGGAAATATGAGGGCAGCAATGTTGTTTTGAGTCTTTGTAGCAACGACGAACTGGCTGCGTGATCTGTGACTCACAACAACGACTGTTTGTGGAGGGAGACAACACATGAGGAGTTTCCAGTCTTACCTTGCAGGGTGAAAATCCAAGGTCTGGCCTTAACTAGTTGTGCCTGGCAATAGCCTTGTTAAAGGCATTGTTTTGCGAGCGAGGACTTTCTCCAGGGTGAAAAACTATGATCTTTGATCGGACAATGACGGCACTTGTGCACTGTTTCCTTCTTGAAGGCGTTGTTATTGGAGTGGAGGACTACTGGTGTTGTTCTGGTGGTTGCTTTGAGGAATAGTTCTCTATAGTGGGACTTTTCTTTTTTGTAATTCTTTTTTCTTTTTTCTGAGATATGTGCATCTGTAAGACCGTTAGGGCCTGCATTGTTGCAGAGACTGGGTGTAATTGATATCCCCATGATATTAATATATACTCTTTTCCAAAAAAAACTAGGGTTTTTTTTGAAAAATTCTGCCCCTAAATGCCCAAGAAGGTATCACTCACGTGGCGACTTAACGGTGGCTCATTCAAGGAGTGACCAAAATGCTCGAACTGGGCAAGTTGCTGACCCACTTTTGACATTTTGCAAGTTCATGATAATAGCACGCATTCTCCACAAGTTGGTCTACCATTCACTACTAGGAAACACCTCTTCAGTGGTGCATGGAAATCCCTCTTCTGTGGCGCATATGTGATGCGCCACTGTTACCTCGCCACTGATATCTGCTTTCTGCGGCGCATATAGATATGTGCCATAGAAATCTTAGACTTCCATGGCACATTTTTTAATATGCGCCACTAGAATATGTGCAGTGGCGCATGCATCCCAATGCACCACATAATGTTTTATGCGCCACAAATACTTTTTCTATATGCGCCACTGACTATATTAAATGTATTCAAAATAGAATACGTTCCTGGTGTATAATCAGGTATTTATACATGATTTATATAGTATTTATCCATATCAGTATAAACAGTGCATTGCACATATAGTAGATGAAAACCGACATATAATACAAACACAAGTATAATGTCATCACACTTAGAGCCCGATCGAGATACATATATAGTGCCAAGTGCCGAATTTTTACACAAGTTCCAAATACAAAGTTCATATCATCTCACATTACAAATATTAAGTGGTCACCGGCTACACTAGGATCAAATAGAATACAGCTGTGATGATGGTGAGCAAGAGCATGAGCCCGACCAATATCTTCATACGGTTCTTGTTCCATAGGTGGTTCCTCCACTTGGCTACCGCCTCCTCTCTAGTCGTGCATCCTTTGTAGCTTTTGCCGCTAAACTTGTTCACTTTTTTGTGACAATCCTCCCACTCCTCATAGATTCCTGGAACCCTACCCATGTACACAACATACCACCTTGTCGCCATCTTTATATACGACAAGGCATATTAGTAAAACATGCAACAAAAAGAATTAGTAAAGGGTTCACATGCATATATATATGTTCACAACATATAAAACAAAGGATACATAAACCTAAAAGATAGCATTGCGATCATCATAGAAGTAATAAGTTCAACGACAACACGACCACAATATAGTTTAAGTCTAACAACAACGACCATTTCGACCACAAGATAGTAAAGTTTATGACACACACACTACAATAGGCGTCCATCGAGAATATACACACACTCGATCATGCTAGGCATACATCGATCATGAAGACTTCTTCTTCTCGCTCGGCTTCGGGAACGGTTGATAGCCCTCTTTCATCATCCACGTCCTTGTGTCACCCTGCTTATGGAGGCGTTCTTCGATCTCCCTCTTACTCAACCCTCTAGCTTGTTGTAGGCCCCCCTTGAGTTGACAACTTCAATGATTATTTGCGACAACTTCATCTGAATGCGATGGAAGTCTTCTCTAAGATCATCATCATCGATTCGCGCCAAAGTTTCGGCCCATCCTTGGAGACTAGATGGCAGCATTAGGTTCTGGCAATCCCGAACATAGCCTTTAAGGTGATGTAGGACATAGAAGGCCTCCTTGGCGCTACCAGTAGACGGCAGCTTGACGCAGGGGAACTCGAGCACGTGCTTTAACATGTGTTTGCCATCCTTGATACATTCCCCCTTATCTGCGAAGGTGCACCCCTTCTTGGCGTAGCTGTCAAGAGCCTCATTGAGAACACCCCTTATTCTGGTGTAGTCTTTCTTCTTCGTCAAACTCCCTGAGTCGAAATACATTGCTAGCGAATACCTCGGGGCAAGGACGATGAGTGTGCAGTATTTGTCTCTATGCAACACAATTGGAATGGAATGTTGGAAAAAGAGCAAAGGAAGAAATCTATAAGAAATGCATAAGTTACGGTGGCGATGAGCGAGTGTGTACTTACTCGGGAAAGAAAGGCAAAAGAAGTGTGTCCTTCCTCTTGTTGTCCACCATGAACTTCTCGAGGTATGCCAATGCCTTGGTCCGTGGCTTGGATCCTTCGACCAACTGGTTGTCCCGCATGTAGTAGGGATCCACTATCACGACTTCCGGGTACTCTCTCTCTCTCTCTCTTGATCTTGATCGCCAGATTGAGCGCGTATAGGCGAACCAAGTTATAGTCCAGCCGTTTCGAGAGAAACAGCTTGAAGATGTCCTTGTACGCTATGAAGAATAGATCCGCGGGGGCTTCATCGACGAAGCCCACGTCCAATGGCACCTTGGCCGTGAAAACCGAGTAATTTGGATCTTTGTCTTTAAGAAGGATGCCCTCTAGTGTCTTAAGACCCTCGTGCAAAGTTAACATGAGTCCAACCGCAATGTGGAGCAGATCCGGAGTCAATATCGGATCACCAGCTACATGCACTCGGGGCAAGCCATATTTTTTGGATGGTACGACGTTGGTGTCCTGAGCCCGGATCCTCTTTGGAGGAGGCTGGATCACAACCTTCTTATTATTATTACCTCTCTTCATGTGCTTCTTCTTAGCAACAGTGTCCTCCACTGCCGTCTGCTCATCGACCGCCTTTAAGAGTGTGTTGGGGCTGAAAACCAATCCCGTTTTATCATGTGGTGGATCGGCGGCCAGAGGCGTCTCTTGAGAAAAACCATGGAAGACCAGGTGTTGCGTGCATGTATTGGGTCGACCAGCTTGATGGTCGCGAGCTGTGAAGGGTTGTTCATCCACAGAAGGCATATACAATCCTTTGTCAGTGCCGGTGTTGATGAAGTCGTCAACATTGACCAATTCATCATCATCTTCATGGGTGCCATCATGTGGTGGTGGTAGCGGGGGGCGACAGTGGTTGCGGCACAACGTCTTTGCCATGAGGTGGTACACACACTGCCAAGAGTTGCTGGTGATGGCTGGTGGCGACGACACGGCGGCTTCTGGCTTCCGAGGTGGTGGCCGAGCGATTGATCGAGAGTTGGCGCCGGTGCTCCCCCCGCAAGACAAGTCTAGGTCTTTGGCCATGTCAAGGGCCAGTTGTAGCATTCTCCAAGGGTCTTGTGTTCATCGGCTCCCTGAGGTTAAAGGGGGGTCCATGTCATCGCACCCTCGCAACACCCGAGCCAACCTGACCCGCATCATGTCATCGTCCATTGGATTGTTGTGCATCATGTGGCTCGCCGGTTGTATGAGAGTGCCCTTGGCAACATCCTTCAACTCACCGCCGACATTTTTAAGCAGGAGTACGCAAGAATTGTCCTGAGGCAAAACATGTTGTTGGGCATCATGAGATGGCAGCAGTCATGCATCAAAGGCATAAAGGACCACCGCTTGGGTGCCTCACGAAGCACCACCGCCATTGCTTGCGCCTTGGTATCTTTGGTGGGAGGGGCATCGGTGTGACCAAAACGAGCAGCTGCATCCCGGCATTGACGACCGGCAGGGTCACCAGGTCTGGCGACATGTTAACGTCGATTCCCGAGTTGCTGCCGCTTAAGCTGGGCAGATGTATCGGCCCCTGTCGACCTCCCGCATTCCAAGCAGTTAGCCCCTCAAAAAACTCAGGGGGATCATCGTGCACAGCTTCTCTTCCACTAACTTGTCCACTGTTTTCTCGTCCACTGCCTTCTCCTCCAGTGTCTGCACCTTCATCTTCACCTCTTCAACAACGGCTTTATCCTTAGCCGCCGACTGGTTCTTCCTCTCCCTTCTTTTCTTGGCATCCTCTTTGTAGTACTCCTTGAACTTCATGCTCGTACCGAAGCCGGACACATAGCCAGCTGAGGATGGCGGCAACCCATTGTCCCTCTTCTTGTAAGCATTCGTCGCCCTGTTGAAAACAGTGTCCCACGGCTTCGTCGAATCCAAGGATGACTCTTTGGCAGGAGCATTCAGTTCATCCTCCTGCAGAGACAAGGAAAGGTGAACCCATTTAGATTCTTGGGTTCATTATTTTAATTAAAACACAATACTCCTGAGATCGGCAATAAATTCCTTACCAGCTTCCTCTCGAATTCCTTCACCTCCGAATCATCGGCGATGAACTCCCCTGTTTCCTTGTCCAGGTAGTAGCGGGCCCGGACAAAGTGCCTAAGCTATAAGTTCGTGATTTTAAGCCAAGGGTTGTCTTTACACATGCGTTCAAGCTCGGCGTCCTCCTTGTCCCAAATGGCTTGTTTCCCTCTGTAACCGCCGCTTCCAAACCGGTGGTTACCTATGTTCTATTCCTGCATAGTCCTTCCCTAGTTAGTCCAATGTATAGCGTCAGCGGTAGCTATATCCGCCTTGAATATCTTAAACTCCTCTTCGTCAAGCATTGGATTTTTCTTACTAATAACCTCCCAGCTTTCACCTTTGTCAATGCTATTCTTTACCCAGGTTTTCCAGCTGCTCAAGGCATTGCTCATCTTCGTGAGGGCTAGTTTATTCACCGGGTTCTTTCTCTCTAGGTTTCTAAACCGCTCTGGGAATCAGTATCGCTTGTGAAGCTTATTAAGCAGGTTATCGACCAAAGCTGCATTGTCATCATGTCTGATGTACTTCGTGTTGATCGACATGCTTTCCCAGACGATGCACCCGAGTTGCAGGCCGTACCCTTTGGCAAATGCCTCTGGCGCAATGGGTAGGCCACTTTTTGTGACTTCAGTGAACTCATCGCAGACGGTGGCGAGCACTAGCACCTTCCGATCCTTATTTTCCTTCTTCTTCTTCTTTTGAGAAGCGGCCAGGTTGCCGCTACCGCCATCCTACACTCGCCGCCATCGGTGCGGGCACCGTCATCAGTGGTGTCATCCTCTTCGCCGCCGCCTTCACTAGTTTCATTGTAGTCATCTTCGTCCCCCTTGTAATCAGCATCTCCTCCCTCATTGCCCCCAGTAGCTCTGGCGGCGGTCGCCTCCTCCTCCGGTGGTGGTGTCATCCTCATCTCCTTCTCCTCCTCCTGCTGTTGGGACCCCCACTAGAATGACTCGTTGGCATGTCTAGCTTGTTCTTCGATGCTCTACTTAGAAGGGCCGGCCTATTGTTGCTTGACATGTTTGCACTATATTGTAAAGAGGCAAAAAGTTAGCACAAATCTCGGCCGAAAAATTCTGCATGACCTTTTCCTTACACGATCAAGTTATATAGTTCATTATTGCAACAACTAAATCTAGACTCCTTTTCCTTAGACCATGAGCTCATATTACTCACTATTTCCCGAGGCTGCTTTGACTGCATTAGACCTTATTTGGTAATACGGTGGCAGGAATGGTCTATGTTGGGTATTCCAAAGGAACAGTAGATGACATGTGACTACAAGACCGAGATTTGTTCACCCACATGATGGGTAAAGATACATACGGCCATCTTGGTGAGATTACATCCATAAATGTTGCACCATGTGACTCGGTCACGGGGATGTAATATCACGGTAACAAGAAAACATAACTTGTTGTTAACGAGATTGAACAAGGTGCGGGATACCAATGATCGGATCTCGGACAAGTCATATCAAGAAACAAAAGGAAATTGGATGCTACATTTACCGGTTCAAACAACATTGTCATCAGGAATGCATAGGGGTCACATGGACATCCTTGGTCCCTCTGTTGATCATTGATATAGATCATGTCTAGAGCATTCCCGAGCTGTGAGGGGATACACTGAAGGGTACGATGAGAGCGATCATTCATAAGACGAAATCACAGTAGAGAAAGAGAAAGCCAGAATCATTCCGCGGATAGATCTGAAGTTGTTCGAAGAAGGAATAAAGGAAAATACCGGAAAAAGTGTTTTTGGATAAATGGGAATTTAAATATACATTTATTATATGTTAATTATGAACTAATATATTCTAAATAATATTTAAATTAAGATTTATAAAAACAACTTCCATATTAGGTCAAATCCCAGAGGGAAAAGACCTAAAAGGAAAGCTGCAGAAAAAAGTCAGAAGAATACAGACAATGGGCTAGCTTGACCAGCCTACATGGGCGGCAAATACTCCACGCTGCGCGCGAGCAGCAGAAGCAGCAAGCCGCCGCACCGGGCCTGCTCGACCTGGCCCACGCGGGCGCCAGGGATCTGGGTGGGCGAGCAAGCGCTCAGGCAGGTGGGCCACGGGCAGGCTGCCAGCCCACCCGGGTCACCAGCTGGCCGTCGCGCCTTGATGGGCTGCGGGGGCACTCCGGCCCACCCAGACTACGTAGTGCAGCGCTGGCTGCCGCCACACCAAGTAGTGGGCACTGGGCCATGGTGGGCGCACATCGGCTTATGATGGCTCAAAATATATCGAGCTCATTGGGGAACCCCAAGAGGAAGGTATGTTGAGCACAGCAGCAAGTTTTCCCTCAGTTACGAAACCAAGGTTATCGAACCAGTAGGAGCAAGGAAACACCTCCAAGGTGTTGTTTCCAACTTAGAATCCTACACAACACAACCACATAACTTTGCCCCCAACTTACAGTGAGGTTGTCAATCTCACCGGTTTTGCTGAAAACAAAGGATTAAACGTATTGTGTGGAAGATAGTAATAGCTTGCAGAAAGTAAACAGAAAACAGTAAAAATCTTGTAGATTGATGTAAAAGAAAGGACCGGGGTCCATAGTTTACTAGTGGTGATTCTCCTTAAGATAGATGACATGTTGGGTGAACAAATTACAACGGGGAAATTGACAAACATCGAGAAAGCATACATGCATATACTAATCATCTTGACTCCTATGAGATTTGATCGGGCATTACAACATTATACATAGATCGTAATCCAACTGCATCTATGACTAATAATCCACCTTCAGGTTATCATCCGAACCCCCTCCAGTATTAAGTTGTAAGCAACCGATAATTGCATTAAGCAAAGTGTGTAAAGTAAACAATACGATTGTTCTATGAACAAAGGATTGATGTTTTCTCCCTAGTAGCAACAACACATCTAGTACCTTAGAGATTTATGTCTCTTCCCTAGATTACTAGAGGCATGAACCCACTATCGAGCATAAATACTCCCTCTTGGAGTTGCTAGGATCTACTCGACCAAGATAGCTACTAACAACGAGAGCATGCAAGATCACAAATAACAAAGAAATGATAGAATCAATAATCAATCTAAAATAGCATCTCAATATCCACCGGATCCCCGCAAACACAACATGTAGGATTACAAATAGATGATCTTTATCATGAACGGAGCTCACAAGATCTAAACATGGTAGCACAAAGGAGAAGAACCAACTATCTAGCTACTACATGGACCCGTAGTCTAGGGATGAACTACTCACGCATCACACCGAAGGCAGGCATGGTGATGAAGAAGGACTCCAGGGTGATCTCTCCCCTCCTGCAGGGTGCTAGGATGAGCTACAGATCCCTCCCTATCTAGGGATGGAGATGGCGGCGGCTACAGACTCTTTCGTGGAATTTTGATCGGGTACTTAGGGTTTCTTTATCGAAGGTTTCTTATAGGCGAAAGGGGAGACCGAGGGGGTACCCGAGGCGGTTGTATCACCCCAAGGCACGGGCCAGGCCTGGCCGCGCGACCAGGTGGTGTGGCAGGCCCCTGGCCCCTCTCTATCTCGTCTTCTGGCTCCGTGTTCCCATCGGTGAAATATTGACTTTGGCTTTTGTCCTGTCCAATTCCGAGAATATTCATTTTCTGACTTTTCTGGAACCAAAAATAGCAGAAAACAGGCAACTGGCATTGTGGCATCTCGTTAATAGGTTAGTCCAAGAAAGTGTATAAAAATACTCCAAAGTGTGGACAAAACATAAGAAAGTAGATATAAAACAAGCATGGAACATCAAAAATTATAGATATGTTTGCAACATATCAGCCTACCCGGCCACCCTTCCCCTGTCTATTGTTTGCTGCCTTTGCTTGTTGGGCTGTGCTGATTCAGCCCAACCGGCCAGGATGAAATTCCTGTGATTTTTCCTTTGACAATTAGTCTCACATGGCTTAGTATTTGAGAAAGCACACCCCCTTAGCCTATATAAAGGGTACCCATGGGTGGGATTTGACACACCAATATTTGGAGAACTCGTTTGGTTGACTTGCTCCTTCCCTCTGTCTCTATACCTTGTGACCATGGCCCCAAGTCTAGGCTGTGTGAATGAGGCACACCTCCAGCACGCTGTTGTGCTGCGGGGATTCCTAGCCGGATATCAACTTCCGCACTCCTGATGGGATCGGGGAGACGGAGGTCTCATCATACATCGGATGTGTACGAAGACACAAGGCGCAACACTTGGGGCGCTTAAATGTCGTGAGCTGGAGCTACTGCATGATGACGAAGGAGCAAGGGGTGACCTATGAGGAGCTTTACGGCCTTGAGGTCGGCTATGAGTACGACTACTTCAACCATGTTCCTCTCGGGACGTTAACCGCGTACGGTCTACAAGGGTATGTATTCTATACGCTTGGTCGTTACATCATTACTACATAGATAGTTCCTAGGCAGTTCAGGAGGTTCCAACATAGGAATTTTTTTGTTTTCTCCTGCGGATCCCCTTCAGTGGTATCAGAGCCGATCTATGCGTAGGATTTTTGTACGTCCAGTATGCACAAGTATTTTGTGGGCATTGATCCCTTAGTTGTTACCCTCTAACGTATACTTTTTTATATCACAGTATTGTTTGATGAAGCAGCCCGAACAAACCTTACGCGTATTCGTACGCGAGACTACTTCCACGCTCAACATATGGCTTGTACCGTATAAGTGGCTAGCGGGTGTCTGTCTCTCATTCAATAGTTGATATATCATTTACAACGAGGGCCCCAAAAGGGGTGTAGTATAGACAACTGTTGGATCCATGTTGTGGTTGGAAAGTTCGTAGTTTAGAAACGGTTCTATTACAAAAGACCTAACAACCACGTAAAACTTGCAATAGATAAAGTAGAGGCGTCTACTTTATTTTGCAGGAGGGCATGTGATTGATATGGTATTGGTCGTTACGAAGGTAAAGTAGTTTACTTTTATGTTACTAAGTTATGTAGTAATAGCCATCGTTCCGATGGACGACCTGGTGGTGGCGTCGTGGACTTGGCGTCAAACCAAGGGCAAGATGGAGATCATGCCAGAGCGCTCGATGGAGATCAAGGTGCAAGAAGGACCATATCATATCACAATATACATATGATGTTGATACCTGTTTTACATCTTATTGTGTGCTAGTATTAGATTCAACGGTAGAAAATAAGATAATCCCTATTTAATTCCAATGTTCGTGTTCCCCTTGTGTGTGCACCACCAAGAAAGTTCTTCGTTATGAGGTTGGGCATGATGATCGGGGGTCAGACATATCTACATTCGCATATAGTGGGTGTAAGCCATGTTGCACAGCGAATACACACAAGTTTGATTTGGCGAGCCTAGCATGTTACAGAGACATGGCCTCGGAACACAAGAGATCGAAAGATCGATCATGAGTCACATGGATGATGTGATTGGCATTAGGGAATGTCTACCTTTGAGGCTGCACTGATGGCCGTGATGATCGGGGGAGGTGCAGAGGATTGGGATCATGTGATCACTAAAATCGTCCAGGGGATGACAATTTTAGTGGAGATCAATTATAAATTGAACTCTTATTATAAACTTAGTATAGATGTCTATTTGCAAATATCTTAGTAGATCATGGCCTATCCCATTGAGGTCCTTTGCGACCATGGGAATATATTGCTTAATGTGGAATTTAGCAAAAGGGTCGAACTTCATAGATTAATATCCACGCCTGAGGGACATCCTCGTAAAAGGTGATCTTCTCTTCTTGATACAATAACCATTAGGAAATAATTCGATGGCTCCATAATATTTGTGTTTTCTCCATAGTCATCCAATAAGCCATTCTCCATTCGATGGAGAGTTGGGCTACATTTTGTATTCTACAGAGTAAGGCACATAGAGTATGAGCCATTGGATGGGTTTTCCTCCATCATGGATGAAAAGGGAATATTTGGAGAAACACTTAGCGATCTTGCATTAGAGTTGAGAACTCTTAGAAGGGCTTGATTGCAATAGGAGGTCATGGATGAAAAAGGTATATGTTAGATATACAAAATTATAAATGTGGTTCTTGCAAAACTCATTACAGTTTATAAAGTATTTGATACGTGTCCCGTTTTGTGAAAACATGATGGTCTGCTTGCTGAATTTGAGGCAACATGACTTGATGACAGCAAGTAAAACAGTTGACGGTCGACATCACCCCTTTCCTCAAAGTTTATCATTTGGATTAGTGGAATTGAATATAATTTTGTAATCCTTGTTTGTGTGTCTTGATTTTTGCGAGACGATTATTCATATGAACAAGTTACAAGCCAATTGTACTATTCTTATGAACAATACCCTATGGTCACATTACGATTATAAATAAGTTATTCTCATTACTATGTTAATAATAATAGTTGAAACATATATAAAGGATTAGAATGCTAAAAGATATCCAAAGTTTAATAATGAAATGACAATATAGTTTAAGTCATTTTGGTTATTGCATGTTCTTGATGAAGATCTGGGTCCTAGATGCTTAATCTAGAGACTTTGCAAAACCATGCCTCTTGGGCAAAATGACTAAAACTCCGCATTCTGGTAAAATGGTGATATGCGAAGAAATGTTGGATCTTATACATAGTGATGTATCGTATTTTCAACAAGTAATGGAAATCATTATTTGATTGTGGACTTAAGTGAATAAGTGTATTTACTTAATAAAATATCAGTTTGAAATTATTTGAATTGTTGAAATGTGTTCACAACAAAAAGGAGGATATTGAAATTAACAAGAATACACGGTCTCTTCGATTTGATCGATATAACTAAAGTATTCAAGTTAAGTTTGGCATGAAAGGACTTGTGAAAGATGTTTCACAAATTATGATAATTGGATGAATTCAAACTGTGTTCAAATGTCCAAACATCATAATCATTTTGTATTAGATACATATGATCTAATATTATATCTTATCGGGGTTATAGTTGTCATTTAGAGTTAGAGATCAAAATAAGCAAACACTCATTTAAAAATATAAGGAACATCTAAAGATTCGTGGAAACAATACCATAAGAGTTACGACACGTTCGAGTTTGTGGCAAATAAACAAGTCTTTGTAGAGCATTCTTAGGAAGCTTTGAATGCATCTTCAAAAAGGGGCAAACCTGCTGTTGTCCAAAGTTGACGTGTCTTGATGAAGATACAGGTGGAAGAAAGTCAAATATCAAACAAGGTATTTGAACTTACCTCCGAATTGTTGAGTGGCGCAGCGGAATTTGTTTCGTGAATCCAAACTCTACAAATAGAGGAGAAACCAATGATAATGATCATAAAATTTTAGGGAATACTTTTACTATATTCTACAAGTTTGTGGAATAATATTGTTGATTCACTTGTCATGTTTTGAACAAGACATACCTACGAAATACAAAGAAGTGTGATGGACCTAAGTGCAAGAAATGAATGGTCATTGAAATCTCGTTAGTGGAATTCTCGATTTGATGGTGACCAAAGAATTTTGAAGTTTCCAAGATTATCGAGAGGACCTGGATTTGAGTGGGAGCAAATCAGCTTGGCTAAATCATAATATGTAGCTGACATATTTTGAGTGGGAGATAAGTGAAATCCCTAGATCTCAAATATGGCTGCTATATTTGAGTTGGAGGGTGACATCAATTATGATATATGGGGACGACATATATGAATGATGTGATTGGTGTTAATAACATTTAAGTAGATAAATAAGGATGAAGTTGATGTTATTAAACAAGAAAATCTATCGAGATAGATTAGTGAGTTTAATAAACACTGAATGTCGAATGCTTCCTGGACTTGATTCTGAAAGATGTTCAGAATGTCCTAAGAAAGATTCTGAAGAAGCTCAGAATGCAACAAGGCAAGAAATAAGTTCTTACTATATGAACCATTGAGTTAGTATTGCAACTATGGTTAAAAGAAAGAAAGAGATGTGTTGCATCTCCTATGCCTCAGTCATAGGTTCTTCCATACAACCATGTTGTATACTCGACGTAATGCGACCCGAGGTTCTGGTTGGTGGGACAAAGTCTTAACTATAAGGACGTGTCTTTAAGTGATTCCCGAGTTGATCACTGAACCACAATTAAGTTTGTACTTAAATGGCAAGAAGCAAAGTAAGTGGCATAGTTGCATTTCATGCACTAGGATCTACATAGATATAGAAGTATAAATGCTCCATTTGATGTGATGTATAATGTTATGGCGGGGCTAGTTCGCTTTTAACATAGAGTGATGTGTCCCAGGGGACAGTGCCCATGAGAAAGCCCTCGAGGTTGATCTAAAGTCACTGTAGGCTCCTGGAATCCAGCCTCGTTCTACTGCCATGACTATAGTATATACACAAAGGATAGCAAAGTGTGTTTCAAAGTTTAGATGACAACAGTAAAAACGACTGTCTTTTAGGGAAAAGACCTAAAAGGAAAGCTGCAGAAAAAAGTCAGAAGAATACAGACAATGGGCTAGCTTGACCAGCCCACATGGGCGGCAGATACTGCACGCTGTGTGCGAGTAGCAGAAGCAGGAAGCCGTCGCGCCGGACCTGCTCGACCTGGCCCACGTGGGCGCTAGGGAGCTGGGCGGGCAGGCAAGCCGCTCAGGAAGGTGGGCCGCGGGCAGGCTGCCAGCCCACCCGGGTCACTAGCTGGCCGCCGCGCGCCATCGCGCCTTGATGGGCTGCGGGGGCACTCCGACCCACCCGGGCTGCGCAGTGTAGCGTTGGCTGCCGCCCCGCCAGGTGGTGGGCGTTGGGCCATGGTGGGCGCACAGCAGCCCACCTGACTTCCCTTCCCCTGTCTGATGTTTGCTGCCTTTGCTTGTTTGGCTGTGCTGATTTAGCCAAACCGGCCAGGACAAAATTCTTGTGGTTTTTCCTTTGATAATTAGTCACACATGGCTTAGTCTTTGAGAAAGGCACACCCCCTTAGCCTATATAAAGGGGTACCCATGGGTGGGATTTGACACACTAATATTTGGAGAAGTCCTTTGGTTGACTTTCTCCTTCCCTCTCTCTCTATACCTTGTGACCATGGCCCCAAGTCTGGGATGTGCGAACAAGGCACACCTACAGCATCCGTTGTGCTGCAGGGATTCCTAGACGGATATCAACTTCCACACTCCTAGCGGGATCAGGGAGAGTGAGGTCTCATCGTACATCGGATGTGTACGAAGACACGAGGAGCAACACTTGGGGCGCTTAAATGTCATGAGCCGGAGCTGCTGCACGATGAAGAAGGAACAAGGGGTGACCTACGAGGAGCTTCGTGACCTTGAGGTCGGCTACGAGTACGACTACCTCAACCACGTTCCTCTCAGAACGTTAATTGCATACGGTCTACAAGGGTATGTATTCTATATGCTCGGCCGTTACAGCATTACTACATAGATAGATCCTAGGCAGTTCAGGAGGTTCCAACGTAGGAATTTTTGTTTTCTGTTGTCCCCTCATCTAGGTGGGTGCATTCTAATTAGTTACACGCTAACAACCTTTAGGTTCTACATACTGAAGCACATAGTACTAGGATAATCTTCGGCCAATCAGTTATTCATCATTGTTCAGCCAAGAAATGAAGCAAGGTGACCAATTCACTTGTTCATCATTGGTCATCTTCGGCCAAGAAATAGTACCAGGTTCCTACTCCTTTGGGTTCCTACTAGGGTTCCTACTAGTTCTTCACTGAACAAATACTAGCAGTCTTCACTTTGGGTTCAGATGTGTAGAGTACAGAGAGCTAGGGGAAGGATGTATCCATGGGAATCGGTGATTATCTAGGGATGGTGGACGATGTACGGCGAGGTGGATGCTATCTGGTGGATGGCGGATGGCGAGGTGGCTGCTCCTCATGCACATTGTGGATGGGCTCCTCCTCCTGCATGCTGTGGACGGGCTCCTCCTCCATGGGCTCCCGCGATGGGGGCGGCTCTCCTCCACGGGATCCGGTGGTTGGGGCGGCTCTCCTCCACGGGCTCTGGCGGGGGCGGGTGTGAGAGCTAGGGTTCCTCGGGCATGCGCAGTTGGGGAAAGAAAGTGGAAGGGGAAAGGGGGAAGGGGCGAGCCGGTTATTTGGCTAAGTGCCAAGGTTATGTGGCGCATTTCGCTGGAATGCGCCACAGAAGTTTTTCTATGGCGCATTCCAGCAAAATGCGCCACATAACCTTGGCACTTAGTCAAAACCGGCGCGAGGTTGTACTTGACATCAAGCACACACTAGCCTAGCGGTTATGATGCATATTGGTAGCACAAACCTGTGGCGGCTAGGTTCCAATCCTGGTTGGGTCAATATTTTTTTCTTTATTTAAAAATTATATGTTACAAATATATTTAAAACCAAGCACATACACGTGCATATTTATTAAAAAAAACTCCCCGAATTATATGTATATATTGTACTTGTCACAAACACATGTGAATTTATATACCACACAAATATCACGATATATGTTTAGTCTCTAACTAATATATATTTGCGAGCACATATATGATTTAATACACAAAAAAGGTTGCATGTCGTCATGTGATGTGTCGAGCTAGCGTCTCTTCACAATCTTCTTGCCCTTTTTTGTCACGGTTGAATACTTTAGCCCCTACACTTTGAGATTTCTTCTTGTGAATGGACAACCTTTAGTAGGTAGTGTGGTCTGCCTTCTTACTTTAGTAATAGTAGGCATGTCAAAGTACTTGTCAAATTCCTCTTCGATCTTTGGGTCGCCGCTCTTGTCAAAGTTTTGCTCGTTCGCAGCTCCTTCCATTCCGATGATGCTCCTCTTGCCCCTCCTAACTACAACACGGTTGGGATTTCACGGGTCGGTAATAAAAAAGCATTGACCAACTTGGCTAGCGAGTACCCAAGGCTCATTTTTTGCGGAGGCGTTCTTCGTCGATTTGGCATCTGGTATAACCATTGTGGTGAAATATCGGCCTTCTTTTTCCATGTTCTTGGCCCATCTAACATGGAACATCGGTACGATCTCTCCACAGTAGTCGAGCTCCCATATCTCCTCGATCCTTCTGTAGAGTCTTTCCATGACAGTAGTCTCGTCATCGGCAAAGGATAACATAGTTACTCCTGAGTTTTGATATTCGCTATTCCTATCCTTTTCCTTAGTGTAGAATCTGGAACCATTTATGTCGTATGACTGATAGGTCCTTAGGTTGTGCCCTAGGCCCTGCGACAAGGAGAATATGAGTTTTTGTTCTTCCGTAGAAGGCGTCTATGGGGGGATTGTCTAGTTGCCTTTTCTTGAACCAACCCGTGAAGCTGGAGTTGTGCTCTCTGGTTACGTCTCCCTTCTTCCTCGGTTGGCCCTGGTCGATGTACTCCTGCTTGATTAAGCTTCTATGCTCTTCCACCCAAGGGCCAACCAATTCAATGTGCTATAGCACGACTCGGTGTGCCCTATCAAAGTCGGTGTGTCGACCATCAATGCAGACATGCAGTGAGCGGTAGCCCTCGCGGTGACCATATCCAACGAGCCTGGCAAGGTGCTTCCTGGTGGGTATTCCAACATCCTTGTTCTCGGTGGTTAGATAATTTTAGCAGAAGGAGATGCACTCATAGATCAGAAAGCCCTTGGCTATGCTTCCATCTGGACGGGACCTGTTGCGAACGAATCCTTTGATGACACTGTTTAGCCTTTCAAACGGCATCATGTTGTGCTAGAATGTCGGCCCGAGCTGGATGATGTCATCCACGACATGTACAAGCAGATGCACCATGATGTCGAAGAATGCACGCGGGAAATAAATCTCGAGCTCGCATAGTATCAGCACGATCTCTTCCTGTAGCCTGTCGAGCTGCTTCACACCGATCGACTTCCTAGATATGACGTCGAAAAAGTTGTAGAGGCCAAACAGCGTCTCACAGACATGCTCGTCCATTATCCCGCGGATCACAGCGGGGAGTATCTACATCATCAGCACGTGACAGTGGTGAGACTTCATACCGATGAACCTCTTCTTCACCACGTCCAGATATCTGCTTATCTTCCCCGAGTAACTGTGAGGAACTTTCACTCCTAGGAGGCACCTGAAAAACTGCTCGAGCTCCTCCAGACTCAGAGTGAAGCAGGCTGCGTGAAGCAGCACATCGTTCTTCTTAACTTTTTGTAGCGACCTTAAGTCCCTTCCGCCTGATCATCATCATCATCACTATCAGGGTACTAAAGATTTTTCTTGATGCCAAGCAATTTAAGGTCCTTTCTTGCTTTCGGCCCATCCTTGGTCCTCTCTGGCATGTTCAGTAGAGTGCCAAGCAGACTCTCGGTAACGTTCTTCGTGATGTGCATTACATCTAGGATATGGGGAGTGTCGAGGACCTTCTAGTATAGCAGGTCCCAGAAAATAGACCTTCCTTTCCATACACCCGGCAACAGCTTTGTCCTCGGTCATTTTTTTCCCGGTGCAAGGCAATCTACTCAATTATTTAAAAGCTCCTCGATTTCTTCTTCGCTCCTCGGACATGGGGCTCTTTCGAGCTCGTCCTTACCATTGAACAGGTCACCGTATTTTCTCCATGGGTGATCCATGCGGAGCCACTTTCGAGTACCTTGGAACATGGTTTTTGAAGACCCGGGATCCCTTGGTAGCTGGAGATGCGGTGTCTCATCCATGCACTTGACACATGCATTGTGTCCATGGTTCACCTGGGCCGATACATATGCGTAACCAGGATAGTCCTACACCGTCATGAGTAACGCGGCTCTTAGAGGGAAATATTCTTTAGTTTAGGTGACATGGGTATACCCTACAGGTACTCGAGTTTGGTATATACGGTCCAGATACAGCAGAAGCCCACGGCGTTGTCAAGGCCCGATGAAGAATTCGAGTGGCCCACGGACTCTCCGATTGCTTGCGAAGCAAGAAGAAGATTAAGATAGAAAGTTCAAAGGGCGAACCCTAATCTGTAACCGACTCTATCTGCTACCTGATACCTAGCCTATTTATATAAAGGCTAGGAGGGGGCGGCGAGGAGGACAATCACAACCCTAGTTTCCACAACTCGCCAGCTTGCATCTACGCACCCCTGTAATCTTAGATTCCTTCGATAATTCCAAGAGTAGACAAGCAGGAGTAGGGACCTCTACGAGGCTTAAACCTGGTGTCATGGTGGTGTCACGGCAGATGCCATGGATAGGCTAAAGGTGGGGACTAATACACGCTAGGGGAATCCAGGGAGGGATAGTGAAGTGATTCTTCACCCGGAAGTTTGTATTTGCTTTGCTTCCAAGATTACAAGTGCTCCTAGAGCTGAATTGGCGAGAGGAGGAAGAAGGTGCTCTCTTACTCTCACGCACGGATCACACTTAAAACCCTAGCCAAATCAGAATAGCGGAACCCCCTACTGAAACTCTAGCCCTCCTTATATAGAGGGAGCTAGGTCTCTGCCTAGGGCATACGTGGAGGCATATTCTTAGGAATATGCCTCCTCCCAAAGTAGTAAGCCGACCGAGGTGCTTTTCCCCCGCGTCACACATGTAGAGGCTACGTGAGCCTCTGCGGCGCCCACGTCATGCGACATGGGCGTCGTCACCCTTGTCGGCCACGCCCCGGTGGTCCTGCCCTTGTTTGCTTCGCTCAGGTAGTGCGTACCGGGGCTTCTTTTGACCAGCGAGATTCCTTCCTTCTCCTAGAAGCTAGACGTGACCCGGATCATAGTTGATCCGGCCACACCCGTTCCTGCATACAAGTAAAACAGGCATTTCCGACTTACTCCTTAAGTCGGTTGAGACTTAGTTAGGCGAATGCCCCCTGGTCCGGGTTACCCCGTGATTCGGCCTGCCTTGAGGTGACCCGGCCATCATCCACTTTGGCCTTGCCGAACGTCGGCTAACTCGGCCTTTATACCCTAGCGTGACCCTACCCGGGGGTATCCCCCCAACATTAGTCCCGAAGCTGGTGCGGTCTTAGCTGCCTTGGCCGCTAAGGCCACAACAGGTTCAATTTTGTGCTCTGGTCGTTATTTCCGAGTTACCTCTTTATCTCGGATTATATGGATTTACGTTCCCTTCGCACATTCCAGGTTTTCACTTGCCGGCTGGGTTACCACTTTAACTCGGACCTCATGGTTTTACTTTCCCTCTGCACATTCCAAGTTTTCACTTGCTGGCCGGGTTACCACGGTTCCATCCGGGTCTTGTTTCCTTCTCTCGTACGCCAACCCATGTGGAGGCTAATCATTATGTTGTCTTATTTTAAGGGCCAGCACAGTAACCGCCGCAGTAATTGTTAGTTATCACTGTGCGCGGGTCATGTCACGCCTGCCTCCTTGTTTTCCGCATCCACGCGTCACGTCATGGGATCAATTTCGTTCTGTGGCCTTCCGTGTGGCTTCGTGCTGATTGGTTGATGCGGGTAATACACGGCCACTTCGCGTGGCGCGCCTGCAGGACATGATCCCACTTTTCCCTCGTGGGATAGGTTAAATAGGGGAGGGGCGCACTCCTTAGGATTCTTCCCCTTCTGCGCCCCTTTGCCCCTTGCTCTTCTTCTTCTTCTTCCCCGCGACAGTGCTACCGCCAGTGCTTCTCCGTAGCAGCGCCGCCGCCGCACTTTTTTCCCCATACCTCTGTATCTTCGCCACCGCTACGCGCCTCCTCCACCACGGGTCATTGCCAATCTAGGCCGCTGCCCCCCACCGCCGCTAGCGCCAGCGAGGGCAGGGAAGACCAGATGACGGAGGAGGAGCTCGTCGTCGCCGAGCAAGACATGGAGGAGGACTCCACGGCGGCGGACCGTGGTGCGTGGGCCGGGTCTTGGGTCTGCCAGGACGACCTGGATTGGCTCTACCGCACCAGATGCATCCCTGCCGGCGTCACCGCTCGTCTTGCCTCTGCCGAACTGGCCCCCTCACCCAATCCGGGTGAGTACGTCGTGTTCTTGTCCCACTTCCAACGGGGGTTCGGTTTGCCGGTCAGCGACTTCTTCTGGGATTGGCTTAGTACCTACGAACTCTAGCCGCACCACCTTCCTGCCAATGCCATCACTTCTCTTTCCGCTTTTGCTTCTACGATCGAGGGCTATGCCGGACTATGGCCCACGAAGGAGCTATGGATCCGGTTTTTCGGCCTTCGTCGTAATGTCATCCCAAACATCCAACTTGATCCGGAGGACAAGCAGCTCACTCAATTTGGAGCTGCGTCCATCTCACCCCGGAGGCTTTCCGTTTTCCCCCGGGTCACCGGGCTAGACTCCTGCAAAGGGTGGGCCCGGACTTTCTTTTATGTCTAGAATATAGGCACCGAAGACTTAATCCGGCTACTCCCCTATACTCCGGGTCCACCTAACCCGGAACTGTGGGACGTCGTTCCCAAGAAGCCCACGGCGTTGGCCAACCAGGTCAACAAGAGGTTCGCGGAGCTAAAGAAGCTGGGGTTGTGCAACGAGGACGCTATGATCACGTTCGTGCGCAACCGAATTTCCCACCTCCAGAAGCGCACCCACAAGGTGTGCCACATGAGCTTCGGCCGCGACCCCAACCGGACCTCATCCTTTGAGTTGAGCAACACGGAGATATATCGCCAGGTTAAGGCTCTCTTCACCACCCACAAGGACTTCTCCTCTGAGTGGACTTGGGGAATTGAGCATTATTGTCGTGACAGGCTTCCTCCCGCGGTAAGCTTCGTGGTGCAAACTTACTCCGGACTAATTATATATTGGTCATTGTTACATTTTTGACTCTGCTGTTCATTCTTTTCCTCAGCTATTTCTTCAGCAGACCCTCGAGGATGGCACCGATCTGACCCTTAAGTGGGCGCCGGACCGGGAGACTCCGGAAGAGGAAGAGCCGGACCAGGAGATGTTCCTCCCGATGACCGACGCTACAAAGCGACCCACGGGTAAATCCTCTTCTATTAGAGATTGGCCCGATGATGAAGATGGCTCGGATGTCGAGGTGATTGAACCTGTTGATGCTGTCCCCCTTTCTTTTGTTTTTCCAGCATCAGCTAATCCCGGTGGGCATATCCACGAGGACCCTCCCCTTGCTACGGGCGAACCTGTTCCGGTAGCGCTGAAGAAGAAGCGCGGAGCAGCACCAAGTTCTTCCTCCGGACCTTCTCAGCCCGCCAAAAGGCGAAAGAAGTCCGGAGACAAAACTGCCTCCAAGCCAATAGACAAGGCCCCAGCACGAAGGGCTCGGAAACCTAGGGAGCCCCAAACCTCGGATGCGTAAGTCATTTTTTCCTTCTGCAATTTTCTCTTCCTTGCATTGTTGTATTTTCGCTTCTGACATTATTTGATTTGGCAGGGCTGCGGTGGAGGTCCCTCAGAGTGGATCTAGCATCTCTTCGCCGCTCCGGCCTAGCCCTTCTCCCCCTCGTGACGACGAGTCACGCCCGCTGAGCCCTATTCCAGAGGGTTCTACGGCTGCTCCGGGTTCTGTTCCACCTCGTCAAGAGGGGGGTAACCTTGGAGCGGGGGAGACCGGCCCGGCCAAGGCGACGACATCCACAACTTCGGCCTCGCCGCAACCAGCAGCCACCAAAACTACCTCAGCACCAGCACCAGCTCCAGCACCAGTAACTGAACCAGCACCAGCACCAGTTCCGGCACCAGCACCAAGTCCGGTAGCAAGAAAATCAGCAGCTGCACCAAGTCCAGCAACAAGAGCACCAGCACCAAGCTCCTCCGCCTCGTTCGAATCTTCTCAACCTCGGCGAGGAACTACCCCTGCAGCTCCTAAGGGAAAATCCGCTGCAACCACTTCCTCTTCCCAGCAAGCAAAGGGAAAAAAGGCTCCTGACGCTACCAAATCATCATTCGTCGAGGCTGGGCAGCGTACCCTCGCATCAATGCTTCCCAAGAAGGCTTCAGCTGCAAAGGACGCCCCTGCCAAGCCAACCGATGCACAGCAGATGGTTCTGCACACCAGCCCGGCTCTTGCCTTGGTTGAGAGGAAAGAGGTGCACGCGAAGGGCTTGGTGGCGCCCCATATGCCCACCGGCGAGCAGTACCCTCCGATGTTGATTGAATTTGTCAACAATTAGAACAAGGCTGAGTTCGTCCAAGACGACGATCTCCCGGAGAGGTTTGGCCCCGCCGAGTTTTCCGCCCAAATGAACACAGCCGCTAAGGCAATCAACCTCGCGGGGCGGATGATGGAGGTACGTCGCTTCCCCTTTACATGTTGTAGATAATAACCATTAGTCCCCGAGCCTCCGGGGGAGTAACTTGTTACTCAGCTGGATGCTCTTTAGAAAACTAATGTAGCTCCATGAGAACTTTGAATATGCACACACCTAGAGCCGGGTTAAGTTCCTTGGCCCGGATCTTGTATGCTTCGAACATGCACACACCTAGAGCTGGGTTAAGTTCCACTTGGCCCGGATCTTGTACACTTTGAATATGCACACGCCTAGAGCCGGGTTAAATTCCACTTGGCCCGGATTTTGTACACTTCGAACATGCACACACCTAGAGCCGGGTTAAGTTCCACTTGGCCCGGATCTTGTACACTTCGAATATGCACACACCTAGAGCCGGGTTAAGTTCCACTTGGCCCGGATCTTGTACACTTCGAATATGCACACACCTAGAGCCGGGTTAAGTTCCACTTGGCCTGGATTTTTGTACACTTCGAATATGCACCAAGCTAATTTATGTTTCTGTACTCCTTTCAGGTGACCACCAATCATCGGAGTGCTGAATTCCAATGTCTGCTGGATACCCACAAGATGCTACGCGCAAAGCAAGCTGCACTTCTCGTGGAATACGAGAAAAGGGGTAAATTTCTTCCTTGGCGCTTCTTCATTTTTCTTCATCTTCCTCTGCCGAACTAATCTCATCATTCGGTTTCCGCAGCTGGGGTGGAGGCTGAGAACAAGATTATGCGGAAGAATCTGGAGCAGATCAAGGGTAAGTCATTTTTATCCGACCTTATAGTGCTTTCCATTTCCTTTTCTCCTTGGCTCGACAAACATTCATACCTCGGCTCTGCCGGGTCAACAAACTATTTCAGCATCGCTTGAAGATAGTGTGCCCATGCCTGATATGATGCTGCATTTTCTTGAACAAGCAGGGAAGCATCAAGCCGAGCTTAAGAAGAAAGATGATGAGCTCGCCCTCCTCCGGACCAAGGACGATGAGATCGCCAGGCTCAAGGCTGAGATGGAGAAAATGAAGGCCTAGCACCAATCCGAGCTCCAAAAGGTTGGCCAGGATTACATAGAAGAGCGCGAGCGCCTCAATCTCCAGATCGCCAAGGACCAGGATCTACTCAAGGAGTCCGGCATCCAGCTTGGGTCAGCGAATGCTGAACTTGAGCAGCTTCGTAAGAGACGTGATGACTACACCAGGGAGTTGACCCGGATCCTCAGCCATATATCACGTAAGTTCCTTTCCCTTATCCGACCTACTTCTCTGGGTTACTTCATATGTCTTTTCTTTACCTTCTTCCTTTGTCTTGTTTCCAGGAAAATTTCCAAAGGGCACTGCTATTGCGAGTGCAGCAGTTGCAGACTTCCGCCGAGAAAGGGGTACTCCTGCCGCTCCTGACGGTGAAGAGATTCCCTATGACATGGAGGACCTGTTGGCCGCTTGTCATCTCGCGTGGAGCTCATCAAGAATTATGGCAAGGACATCCTCGACGTTGCAGTTCGCATCTTCAACACGTTCTGGCATGGAGAAGATACTCCAGAGACCACCGCAATTCTCGTTGAGAAGCTAATGGAAACCGAGACCCGGCTCGACCTCTAGAGAGAGTCCGCTGGACGTGCCGCGGCTGATACCATTCTTCACCACATACTCACGTGGTATGAGAAGATCGATCTCAACCTCCTGACACGCCTGCGCACAGGATCCAGATGGACCAATGACCCGGAGTGGGTAGCTCGGCGCCAGGCTTGCGCCCATAGCCTCATCAAATACACTCACATTCATGAATGGGCTGAGGGGCCGAGCTTCCTGGAAGCCGCTGGGGACGAAGAGGTTGAGAACGATGAAGATGGCTCAGATGGTGATGGAGAAGATGACGCCTCGGATATCAAAGATGGCGAAGATGATGCCGAACTTCCTCCTCCTGCTGCTCCTTGAGCAAAAAAACTTGAAAATTTATCAGATCCCCGTATGCCGGGTGGAGTTGTATCCCATATACATGTGATATTTTGCTACTAAGTTCTTATGCCGGATTAACTTGGGTGTAGTCCCTGAGTTTCTTTTTCTTGTTCGTCCAATCTTTTGGCTCGGCTCGTGTCTACCTTGATTCGGTTTTACAACTTACGAATCCGAGGTTCAAAAGTTGTCTTAACAATACTGGGAAACTTTTAGACTTAGCTCAAAAATAAAACTGCATAATAACTTGAAAATAAATACAAGGTTAGTCCGAAAAACAAACGTCGGCTCGAATAAAATTCTTTTCCTTAGTCGTTTTTCATGTGCGACGCAATTCCAAACTTGTTCTCTTGCTTGCCATGAAGCCAATTCTTGTTGGACAGCAGCAAGTCGAAGAGTTGGGTTCTTGGTGCTCACACATTACTAATCCGAGTTAAGTAGAACAACTTATTCTAGCTAACGCACAAAAGACAACAAATATTATTAAGGCAGTCCCCGAGTTACTGCTCGAGGTGCCAACACTTCATTGATAAGCTCATTGCCGGCATATATACCGACACATGAGAAGACTCGGATACATACACTTCTTTGCTAAGTGTAGAAAGGACGAAGGAGAGCTACATTCCATGGACACTTAGATTCCTCGTCGGACCTGTCTACCTTGTTTTTTTCTTGTGGCTTTGCATCTATAAGATAATAAGAATCATTATGCAATGCCTTGCTCACGATGAATGGCCCTTCCCATGGCGGGGATAATTTATGCATGCCAGCAGTACGTTGTACCAATCGGAGCACCAGATCGCCTTCCAGAAAGACTCGGGGGCTTACTTTCCGGCTATGATAGCGTCGGAGATTTTGCTGATATATGGCGGATCTGGACAATGCCAGTTCTCTCGCTTCTTCCAGCAGATCAACATCATTTTGCCGGGCTTCTTGCACTTCGGCTTCTGTGTATTGGGTGACCCTAGGCGAATCATGCTCTATGTCGGCTGGTAATATAGCTTATGCCCCCTATACCAGAAAAAACGGCGTATAGCCTGTTGATCGATTCAGAGTTGTTCTTAAACTCCACAGTACCGCTGGTAGTTCTTCTATCCAGCACCCCGCTGATCTTTGCAGCGGCTCAATGAGCCAGGGTTTTATCCTGGATAATACTAATCCGTTGGATCTTTCCACTTGCCCGTTCGATGCGGGGTGGGCTACCGAGGCTACGTCTAGCTGGATTTTCTTATCCCGGCAGAAACGCGCAAATGCTCCTTCCGCAAAATTTGTGCCATTATCAGTTATGATACTGTGAGGATAACCATACCTTAAGATGATATCCTTGAGGAACGTTACGGCCGTAGCTCCATCACATTTTCTTATAGGCTTTACTTCAATCCACTTCGTAAACTTGTCCACCATTACCAAAATGTGAGTCATATTCCCCTTGCTGGTTTGAACGGGCCGACCATATCCAAGCACCATACGGCAAATGGCCAAGTAATTTGTATGGTCTTGAGTTCCGACATTGGCATATGTGTCTTGGTAGCGTACCTCTGACAACCATTACATTTTCTCACCAGATCTTCTGCTTGCTCTAAGGCACTTGGCCAGTAGAATCCGTGCCAGAAAGCTTTTGCTACCAAGGCTCGGGACGAGGCATGATGCCCGCATTCCCCTTGATGTATATCTCGGAGGATGTCAAGCCCTTCTTCCGGGTCAACACATCGCTGGAGGACATTGGTCACACTTCTTTTGTATAGTTCGGAATTGATGATTGTGTACGCCTTTGCCCTCCTCTGTGTTTGCCTGGACATCACTTCCTCAATGGGTAACATTCCATCTTTCAGGAATTGAAATATAGGTAGTGCCCAAGCTAGTATTGCTCGCATAGGGAACACATCCTCATCAATCTCCATCTGATCCACCGGCATAACTTCAACCGGATCACGATGAGCAGTCCTCGGGTCTTGCGAAGCAGTCCCCGGGTTCGCTGAAGCAGTCCCCGGGTTTCGCACACCACTTCCCATGTCAATGTCCATGGGCACAGCTCCGGATTCCGTGTCCTCCGGGACATAGATTGAGTCGGTTTCTAGGGACGGCCTGATGGATGGTTTCTTGAGGTGCTCTAATGCTACACCCGGTGGAATTGCTTGTCGGGTTGACCCGAGCTTCGACAGCATGTCTGCAGCCTCATTTTCCACCCGGGGTACATGGTGAAATTCGCATCCCTCAAAGTAACCAGATATCTTCTGCACATGAAATCTGTACAGTGCCATGTTTGGATCGAGGGCGTCCCACAGTCCTGACACTTGCTGCACCACCAAATCCGAGTCGCCAAAGCATATGATCCGACGTATCCCAATCTATTTTGCCACCTTGAGCCCGTGCACAAGTGCTTCATACTCAGCGACATTGTTCGATGCCGCGAAATGGATCTGCATCATGTATTTCAACTGGTCCTTTTTTGGCGAGGTAAGTACAACTTTGGCCCGGTTTTGGTTTTTGATCCGTCAAAGTGCATGCGCCAATAGTTCGGATCTGGGAGTGGCGGTTCGTATTGCACCTCGGCCTAGTCCACGAAAAAGTCCGCCACAGCTTGAGATTTGATGGCCTCTCTTCTATCATATTGCGGCGCATAAGGAGCTAGCTCAATTGCCCATTTTGCAATTCTGCCACTCGCATCCTTGTTACTCATTATCTCGGATATGGGGGCCTCACATATGACCCTGATGGGATGCTCCTCAAAGTAGTGCTTCAGCTTCTTGGCGGCCATGTACACACCATACGCCACCTTTTGATAGTGTGGATAGTTCTACTTTGAGGCTAACAACACCTCGCTCAAGTAATACACTGGCCTTTGCACCGACTTACCTTCCTCGTCGCGCTCCACCACTATCACTGCACTTACAACTCGGTTGGTTGTGGCTATGTAGAGCAACATTGGCTCCTTGATAGTGGTGAGGCCAACACTGATGCAGTGGCTAACATCTTCTTCAAGTGGGCAAAGGCTTCATTGGCCTGCAGTCTCCAAACGAACTTATCTGACTTTTTCATGAGTTGGTAGAGAGGCAATGCCTGTTCTCCCAACCGACATACAAACCGACTTAACGAGGCCAGGCAACCTGTGAACTTCTAGACATCGTTAAGACACTTCGGCAGTTCCATTCGTTCGATGGCCCGGATTTTGGTTGGATTAACCTCGATACCTCGGCTGGAAACAAAAAAACCGAGCAATTTCCCAGCCGAGACACCGAAGGTGCATTTTTTCGGGTTAAGTTTCATCCGAAACCTCCTTAGGTTCGCAAACGTTTGCCTGATATCGTCAAGGAGCGTTTTGCTTTCCTTGGTCTTGATAACCACATCATCCACGTACACTTGTACATTTTGACCGATTTGGTCGTGCAAACATTTTTGCATACATCTTTGGTACGTTGCCCCTGCATTACGTAAACCAAACGGCATGGTGCGATAGCAATAAGCCCCATACGGGGTAAGAAACGCAGTCTTTATTTGATCATCCGGATTCAGAGGTATCTGGTGGAAACCAGAATATGCATCAATGAATGACAACAATTCACATCCAGCAGTTGAGTCTATGACCTGATCTATTCTTGGCAGCAGAAATGGATCTTTTGGACACGCCTTGTTCAGGTTCGTGTAATCGATACACATTCGCCAAACCACTGCCACGTTCGGATCATCCTTCTTCTTCTCCACCAGCACCGGATTAGACAGCCAATCCGGGTAAAGAACTTCCATGATAAATTCTGCAGCTAGCAACCGAGCTATCTCATCCATGATGACTTGTTAGAGATATGCCCAAGAGGCAATAATAAAAGTGGTTATTATTATATCTTTGTGTTTATGATGAATGTTTACATCCCATGCTATAATTGTATTATTAGGAAACACTAATACTTGTGTGTTTTGTAAACATATAAGAGTCCCTAGTAATCCTCTTGTTGAACTAGCTTGTTGATTAATTGATGATCATGGTTTCCTGATCATGGATATTAGGATGTGATTAATAACAAGGTTATATCATTAGGAGAATGATGTGATGGACACACACCCATAGTAAGCGTAGCATAAGATCAAGTCATTAAGTTCGTATTTCTATAAGCTTTTAAATGCATAGTAACCTAATCCTTCGACCATGAGGTTGTGTTAATCACCATCACCGGATGGGTACTTTGATGACATCAAACACTGCTTCGTAACTAGGTAGTCATAAAGGTGTCATTGGGTATTCTGAAAGTATGTGTTGAAGTGCATGGACCAAGATTGGGATTTGTCCATCCATATGACGGATAGATATGCTCTGGGCCCTCTCGGTGGAATGTCATCTAGTTAGCTTGCAAGCATGTGACTGGGTCACAAGGGATGACATATCACGGAACGAGTAAAGAGTACTTATCAGTAACGAGGTAGAACTAGGTATGGAGATGCCGACGATCAAACCTCGGATAAGTATAGTATCGCGTGACAAAAGGAATTGGTTTCGTATGTAAATGGTTCAATCGATCACGAAGTCATCGTTGAGTATGTGGGAGCCATTATGGATCTCCAGGTCCCGCTGATGGTTATTGATAGGAGATGTGTCTCTGTCATGTCTACATATTCACGAACCGTAGGGTGACACACTTAAGGTTCGAAGTTGTTTTAAGTAGATAGGGAATGTGCGTTGGAGACCGAATGTTGTTCGGAGTCTCGGATTGGATCCAGGACATCACGAGGAGATCCAGAATTGTCCGGAGAATAAGATTCATATATTGGGGATCATTTTCTGAGTTAGGAAATGTTCTGGAGTATTTGTATGAGGATTCTAGAAGGTTTCGGAATGTTCCGGAAGGTTCTAGAAGATTTCTTGGAGTTTTCTTGAAAATCAAGAAAGGGATCAAGGAGTCCTAGTAGGGCAAGACAAGGAGTCGTGGGGGAGGAGGACTCCTCCCCCCCTCCCCAATCCACCGGCCATAGAGGGAGGGGAGTCCTACTAGGACTCCCCCTCCCATGGCGCCTCCCCCCTTTAAATAGAGGGGTGGGGGCGCCACCTCCAAGCCCTCTCCCATAACTCCAAATCTCCGCCGCCTCTCTCCTCCTCCTTTCTTCTGCACAGGCATAGGCGAAGCCCTGCAGAATTCTCTACTCCACCACCACCACCACGCCGTCGTGCTGCTATGATTCCGTGGAGAAGATCTACTACCTCCGCTGCTCGCTGGAACGAGGAGAGGAAGGTCTGCTTCGACTCCGCACGTGTGACCGACTGCGGAAGCGCTGCCGGAACGCGGCGCCGGAAGGATCGTCCACACGATCTTGAGATCGACAAGTGATCGACTACATCAACCACGAGATCTAATCTCGTAATGCTTTCGGATCTACGAGGGTTAGTACTGATCTATCTTGTTGCACATGTCTAATAGATTAGATCTTGGCTTTTATCTAGATTAGATCTGGGTTTTGTTCGTTCTTGCGGTAGAATTTTTTTGTTTTCCATGCTACGAACCCATCAGTGGTATCAGAGCCGTGTCTATGCGTAGATCTGTTGCACGAGTAGAACACAATGGTGTTGTGGGCGTTGGTGCTCGTGCCGTCTTTTGCTTTGTGTACTTTGCATCTTGCGGCATGGTGGGATGAAGCGGCTCGGGCTAACCTTACATGTCATCGGACATGAGACTTGCTCCACGCTTGACGTGTAACTTGCTTTGCACAAGTGGCTTTGCGGGTGTCTGTCTCTCCCACCATACTATAGATCCAATTTACACTTTGCACTCGATAGCACTTGTATCAACGTTGTGGTTCATTTTCGTAGGTAAGATCCGTTATTGTTCGAAAGCCCCAAGCCACGTAAAACATGCAAAGAAAATTAGAGGCGTCTAACTTGTTTTTGCAGGGATTTTGTGATGTGATATGGCCATCATGTGATTGTGATTATATTTGATGTATGCAATGATCCTTGTTGTAATATGGCAACCCGCAGGAGCCTAATGGTTGTCTTTAATTCTGTTAAGACCTGCGTGTCTATTCATCTTGTAATAGCTTTATTCCAAGTAGTTGTAATAGTTGCTAGTGATGATGGACAACCATGAAGCGGCGCCACTGACCTTGACGCAATGCTGGTGATGATGGAGATCATGTTCGTGCTTTGGAGATGGAGATCAAAGGCACAAGAAGAAAAGGCCATATCATATCACACTAATTATGAATTGCATGTGATGTTAATCCTTTATGCATCTTGTATTGCTTAGATCGCGACGATAGCATTATAAGATGATCCCTCTCACTAAATATCAAGTAATAAAGTGTTCACCCTTAGTTGGCACCGTTGCTAAGACTCGTCGTTTCGAAGCATCTCGTGATGATCGGATGTGATAGATTCTACGTGTGCATACAATGGGTGCAAGCCAGATTTGCACATGTGGAAACTAAGGTTATCTTGACGAGCCTAGCATGTACAGACATGGTCTCGGAACACGGAATACCGAAAGGTAGAGCATCAGTCATATAAATGATATGATGAACATGAAGATTGTTCGCCGATGAAACTACATCTTCTCTCGTGAAGATCGGACTTGGTGTAGTGGACTTGGTTCGTGTAATCACTAAGACAATGTGAGGGATGTTGTTTTGAGTGGGAGTTCACCTAGTTAACTTAAGTATTAAATTTGAACTCAATTCATCATAAACTTAGTCTAAACTACTTGCAAATATGTTGTGGATTAGGGCGACCCCCTCCATCAATTTCAATGCGTTCCTAGAGAAAGAAAAGCTTAAGAACAATGGAAGCAATTTTACAGACTGGTTCCGTGGACTGAAGATCGTCCTCAGGGCTGGTCAGTTGACCTATGTGCTCGAAGCACCGCTGGGTGACCCACCTGCAGATAATGCCACCGATGACGTAAAGAATGTTTACGCCACTCGGAAAAATCATTACTCCACAGTTCAGTGTGCCATCTTGTACGGTTTAGAAGCGGAGCTCCAAAAGCGTTTTGAGCACCACGACCCGTTCGAGATCATTAAGGAGCTCAGGCTAATTTTTGAGACTCGCGTGGCCATGGAGAGCTATGAGGCCTCCGAAAAGTTCTTTAACTGTAAGATGGAAGAGGGAAGCTCCGTTAGCGAGCACGTGCTCACCATGTCTGGGTACGCAAACAAGCTCCAAGAGTTGGGAATATCGATTCCTAATGAGTTGGGGATTCATCGTCTCCTCCAATCACTGCCACCGAGTTATAAGAACTTTGTGATGAACTACAATATGCACTGCATGAACAAGACGTTGCCTGAACTATCGTCCATGCTGAAAACTGCTGAAGTGGAGATCAAGAAGGAGCACCAAGTGTTGATGGTCAATAAGACCACCAATTTCAAGAGACAGGGCAAGCCTAAGAACAAGGGCAACTTCAAGAAGGACGGTAAGAAAGCTGCCGCACCTGCAAAGAAGCCCAAGGCTGGTCCCAAGCCTGAAACTGAGTGCTTCTACTGCAAGGGTGCTAGTCACTGGAAGCGTAACTGCCCCAAGTACCTGGCGGATCTGAAGAACGGCAACATCAAGAAGAAAGGTATATTTGATATATATGTTATTGATGTGTATCTTACTAGTAATCGTAGTAGTGCCTGGGTATTTGATACTGGTTCGGTTGCTCATATTTGTAACTCAAAACAGGATCTGCGGAATAAACGAAGACTAGCGAGAGACGAGGTGACGATGCACGTTGGAAATGGCTCCAAGGTTGATGTGATCGCCGTCGGCACGCTCCCTCTACATCTACCTTCAGGATTAGTTTTAAATTTGAATAATTGTTATTTGGTGCCTACGTTAAGCATGAACATTATATCTGGATCTTGTTTATTGCGAGACGGTTACTCTTTTAAGTCCGAGAATAAAGGTTGTTCGATTTATATGAGTAATATCTTTTATGGTAATGCACCTGAGATGAATGGTTTATTCTTACTGAATCTCGATAGTAGTGATACACATGTTCACAACATAGATGCTAAACGAATAAAATTGAATGATAATTCTACATACATGTGGCATTGTCGTCTTGGTCACATTGGAGTGAAGCGTATGAAGAAACTCCATTCTGATGGACTTCTTGAATCACTTGATTTCGAATCACTTGAAAGATGCGAAGCATGTCTAATGGGAAAAATGACTAAGACTCCATTCTCTGGTACAATGGAGCGAGCTACAACTTATTGGAAATAATACATACCGATGTGTGCGGTCCAATGAGTGTAGCATCGCGTGGTGGATATCGTTATGTTCTCACTTTCACGGATGACTTAAGTAGATATGGGTATGTCTACTTTATGAAACATAAATCCGAAACTTTCGAGAAGTTTAAGGAGTTTCAAAGTGAAGTGGAGAATCATCGTAACAAGAAGATTAAGTTTCTACGTTCTGACCGCGGAGGTGAATATCTGAGTTATGATTTGGCATGCATTTAAAGAAATGTGGAATACTTTCGCAGTTGACACCGCCGGGAACACCACAACGTAATGGTATGTCCGAACGTCGTAATCGAACTCTCTTAGATATGGTTCGGTCTATGATGTCTCTTACATATTTACCGCTATCATTTTGGGGCTATGCATTAGAGACAGCCGCATTCACTTTAAATAGGGCACCATCTAAATGTGTTGAAACGACACCGTACGAATTGTGGTTTGGTAAGAAACCTAAGTTGTCGTTCCTTAAAGTTTGGGGTTGCGAAGCATATGTAAAGAAGTTACAACCTGATAAGCTAGAACCCAAAGCGGAGAAATGCGTCTTCATAGGATACCCTAAAGAAACAATTGGGTATACCTTCTATCATAGATCCGAAGGCAAAGTTTTCATTGCCAAGAATGGATCCTTTCTTGAGAAGGAATTTCTCTCGAAGGAGGTGACTGGAAGGAAAGTGGAACTCGATGAGGTTATTGAACCTTCTCTCGGATTTGAGAGTAGCGCAGCACCGGAAGATGTTTTTGTGCCGCCTGCACCAATTGGAGAGGAATCTAATGATAATGATCATGAAACTTCAAACGAAGTTACTACTGAACCTCGCAGGTCAACGAGGGTTTGTACCACTCCTGATTGGTATGGCTCTGCCTTGAACGTCATGTTGGTGGACAACGCTGATGACCCTGCGACGTATGAAGAAGCTATGGTGAGCCCAGATTCCGACAAATGGCTAGAAGCCATGAAATCCGAAATGGGATCCATGTACGAAAACCAAGTGTGGACTTTGGTGGACTTACCGGATGGCCGTAAGGCTGTCGAGAACAAATGGATTTTCAAGAGAAAAACAGATGCTGATGGTAATGTTACCGTCTATAAAGCTCGACTTGTCGCGAAAGGGTTTCGACAAATTCAAGGAGTTGACTATGATGAGACATTCTCACCAGTAGTGAAGCTAAAGTCTGTGAGGATTTTGTTAGCAATTGCTGCACATTTCGGTTATGAGATTTGGCAGATGGATGTCAAAACGGTGTTCCTTAATGGTGACATTGAGGAAGAGTTGTATATGGTACAACCCAAGGGTTTTGTCGATCCTAAAGATGCTGACAAGGTATGCAAGCTTCAGCACTCCATTTATGGACTCAAGCAAGCATCCCAGAGTTGGAATCAATGTTTTGATAAAGTAATCAAAAAATTTGGGTTTATACAAACTTATGGAGAAGCTTGTATTTACAAGAAAGTGAGTGGGAGCTCTGTAGCATTCCTAGTACTATATGTAGATGACATATTGTTGATTGGGAATGATATAGAACTTCTTAATATTGTCAAAGCCTATTTGAATAATAGTTTTTCAATGAAGGATCTTGGCGAAGCGGCATATATTCTAGGCATCAAGATTTATAGAGATAGATCAAGACGCCTAATAGCGCTTTCACAAAGTACATACTTAGAAAAAGTTCTAAAGAAGTTTAGAATGGAAAATAGCAAGAAAGGGTTCGTGCCCATGTTGTCAGGTAAGACCTTGAGTAAGACTCAAAGTCCAGCTACGGCAGAAGATAGAGAGAAAATGAATAATATTCCCTATGCCTCGGCCATAGGTTCTATCATGTATGTCATGTTGTGTACAAGACCGGATATAGCACATGCTGTTAGTTTGACTAGCAGATATCAAAGTGATCCTGAAATGGAGCACTGGACAGCGGTCAAGAATATCCTAAAGTACCTAAATAGGACTAAGGATATGGTTCTTTCTTATGGAGGTGATGAACAGCTTGTTGTAAATGGTTACACCGATGCTAGTTGGAACACCGATCCGGATAACTCGAAATCACAGTCGGGATACGTATTTATTTTGAATGGTGCTGCACTGAGCTGGAGGAGTGCAAAGCAAAGCGTTGTGGCGAAATCTTCAACTGAATCGGAACACATAGCTACTTCGGAGGCTGCACAAGAAGCCGTATGGATGAAGGAATTCATTACTGAACTTGGCGTGGTTCCCAGTGCGTTGGACCCGATGGCCATCTACTGTGACAACACAGGTGCCATAGCTAATGCACAGGAGCCAAGGTCACATAGCAAGCTAAAGCACATCAAGCTATGTTTCCACGCTATTCGCGAGTATGTCCGAGATGGTGACATAAAGATTTGCAAAGTACACACTGATCTGAATGTGGCAGATCCGTTGACTAAACCTCTCCCTAGGGCAAAGCATGACCAACACCAGAACGCCATGGGTGTTCGGTATATTACCATGTAATCTAGATTATTGACTCTAGTGCAAGTGGGAGACTGTTAGAGATATGCCTAAGAGGCAATAATAAAAGTGGTTATTATTATATCTTTGTGTTTATGATGAATGTTTACATCCCATGCTATAATTGTATTATTAGGAAACACTAATACTTGTGTGTTTTGTAAACATATAAGAGTCCCTAGTAAGCCTCTTGTTGAACTAGCTTGTTGATTAATTGATGATCATGGTTTCCTGATCATGGACATTAGGATGTGATTAATAACAAGGTTATATCATTAGGAGAATGATGTGATGGATACACACCCATAGTAAGCGTAGCATAAGATCAAGTCATTAAGTTCGTATTGCTATAAGCTTTTAAATGCATAGTAACCTAATCCTTCGACCATGAGGTTGTGTTAATCACCATCACCGGATGGGTACTTTGATGACATCAAACACTGCTTCGTAACTGGGTAGTCATAAAGGTGTCATTGGGTATTCTGAAAGTATGTGTTGAAGCGCATGGACCAAGATTGGGATTTGTCCATCCATATGACGGATAGATATGCTCTGGGCCCTCTCGGTGGAATGTCATCTAGTTAGCTTGCAAGCATGTGACTGGGTCACAAGGGATGACATATCATGGAACGAGTAAAGAGTACTTATCAGTAACGAGGTAGAACTAGGTATGGAGATGCCGACGATCAAACCTCGGATAAGTATAGTATCGCGTGACAAAGGGAATTGGTTTCGTATGTAAATGGTTCAATCGATCACGAATTCATCGTTGAGTATGTGGGAGCCATTATGGATCTTCAGGTCCCGCTGATGGTTATTGATAGGAGATGTGTCTCTGTCATGTCTACATATTCACGAACCGTAGGGTTACACACTTAAGGTTCGAAGTTGTTTTAAGTAGATATGGAATGTGCGTTGGAGACCGAATGTTGTTCGGAGTCTCGGATTGGATCCAGGACATCACGAGGAGATCCGGAATTGTCCGGAGAATAAGATTCATATATTGGGGATCATTTTCTGAGTTAGGAAATGTTCCGGAGTATTTGTATGAGGATTCTAAAAGGTTTCGGAATGTTCCGGAAGGTTCTAGAAGATTTCTTGGAGTTTGCTTGAAAATCAAGAAAGGGATCAAGGAGTCCTGGTAGGGCAAGACAAGGAGTCGTGGGGGAGGAGGACTCCTCCCCCCTCCCCAATCTGCCGGCCATAGAGGGAGGGGAGTCCTACTAGGACTCCCCCTCCCATGGCGCCTCCCCCCTTTAAATAGAGGGGTGGGGGCGCCACCTCCAAGCCCTCTCCCATAACTCCAAATCTCCGCCGCCTCTCTCCTCCTCCTTTCTTCTGCGCAGGCATAGGCGAAGCCCTACAGAATTCTCTACTCCACCACCACCACCACGCCGTCGTGCTGCTGTGATTCCGTGGAGATGATCTACTACCTCCGCTGCTCGCTGGAACGAGGAGAGGAAGGTCTGCTTCGACTCCGCACGTGTGACCGACTGCGGAAGCGCTGCCGGAACGCGGCGCCGTAAGGATCGTCCACATGATCTTGAGATCGGCAAGTGATCGACTACATCAACCACGAGATCTAATCTCGTAACGCTTTCGGATCTACGAGGGTTAGTACTGATCTATCTCGTTGCACATGTCTAATAGATTAGATCTTGGCTTTTATCTTGATTAGATCTGGGTTTTGTTCGTTCTTTCGGTAGAAATTTTTTGTTTTCCATGCTACGAACCCATCATGACTTTCCTCCTATCCTCGGCGAAGCGGCGGAGAGGTTGCTTCACTGGCTTAGCTCCGGGTCTCACATTCAAAGAGTGTTCTGCCAACTCCCTCGGAACACCTTGCAAGTCCTGTGTGGACCAAGCAAAAATGTCCCGATTCTCATGGTGGAAGCTGACGAGCTCGCTTTCCTATTTATCACTTAACCCGGCACCAATTGTTACGGTGCGCTCCGGGAACATGTCATCAACGGGAACCTTCTTGGTGTCTTTCGTGGCCTGGAAGGAGACACTTCCATGCGGGTTACTCAGCGCCGGCATATACTGCTGCGCGGACTGAGCCAATGCCGCCACCTCTTGAATTTTCCTTTTTTCCTGCGCAATCACAAGTGACTCGGCTAAGTTAGACCCGGCCGACGCACACTCCATGGAATGTCAGAAATCCCCAGCAATGGTGATCACCCCGTTTGGTCCGGGCAACTTCATCTTCAAGTAACTAATATGACAGCTCGCCATGAACTTGTTCAGCGCTGGCCTTCCGAGTAATGCGTGGTACGCACTTTCTAAGTTCACCACCTTGAACTCCCAATTTTCGGTTCGGTAGTTATCCCTCGTGCCGAACAATACGTTAACCCGGACCTTGCCTATGGGCTCACAAGAAATGCCGGGCACAATACCATGGAAAGTTGTCCTTGTGGCATGTAGCATGTTCTCTGAGATACCCAACTTGCGCATTGTGTCCGCATACATGATGTTAATGCTACTGCCATTGTCGATCAGTACCTTTGAGAACCTTACGTTAATGCTAGGTCCAATGAATGTCGGATCCAGCACCAACGCATACGAACCAGGGCTTGGCATAAGCTTGGGATGATCCTTGATGCTCCAGGTGATTTCTTGGTCAGACCAGGGCATATACCTAGTCACTATAGGCATTACTGCATTCACCTCCAAATGTCGGCGCTGCAAGCTCTTTCTATCTGTTTCCTCAGTGGTGAACACACAGTAGCTCTGATGATGCTCTCTGTACTCATTTCTCCCCTCATTTCCGGGGTACCTCTGATCCGGTTGATGCTGATTTTCCACTTGATGCACCACATCCCTTCTCTCATTGCTATCATATCTCGGCGGAGGGGGAGGCAACATTAGCTGTTGCGTGTTCGCTCCGGAGAGCAATTGCTGCCGGGGTAACTCCTGCCGAGGTTGATCATTCCGGGGTGCCTGAGCATTCCTCGAACCACCTTGTTCGATCTTGTGCATCCACTCACATTGACTCGTTGTATGACCCGCTGGGTTATTCGGATTTGGCGTGTGAAATTTACACGGCTGATCCAACATCGACTCATAAGTATACCTCGGACGGTCTTTCTTTTCTTGCCACTGTTTCTTTTGCTCTGGTGTCCAAGTTTTCTTGCCATCATTTTTCGGAGTCCACTGCCCTCCAGTTTTCTGGCGTTGACTGCCCCCTGCTCCGGGCTGATCTTGATTCACAACTGCAACTTGTTGCGAACTGTATCGATGATCCGGTCTATCATCTCTCCTTTTCCCTCTGTAGTCATTCCTCCGAGATGACCCGGCTCCATCTCTCTGGTAGTACTCATTGTTTGACTCGTTTGACACGAGCCTAGGTTGGGTCGGATCACCTAGAGCATACGAATCAGCAATCCGGATCATCTCCGCCAATGTGGTCGGCATTTTCCTTTGCAACTTCTGCCACAGCTCACTTGCATATCTGCACCCTTGCGCAAACCATGCTATGGCCTGTGATTCTATCACGCCCTCACACGAGTTTCTCACTGTACACCACCGGGTTAAAAACTCCCGATCTATCTCATTTGGTCTTTGCTTGCACATAGCTAGGGTCTGCGGCCTATTTGGCCTCTGATACGTACTTGAGAAATTTCTGATGAACATTTCCTGGAAATCTATCCAGCAGTTAATGCTTCCGGGTGGCAAATTGTTCAGCCATACCCTTGCTGGCCCCTCCAACATCTGGGGTACATATCGTACAACCCATCTCAAGTTGCCAGTGGCAATTTTCACAGCTATAGCATAATTTATCAGCCAATCCTCCGGCTTTGTACTGCCGTCATACGTCTTCGTGCCCCTGGGTAACTGGAAGTTGGGTACCGGTGGCTCCTTCATGATCCGGGGTCCAAAACACGCTGGACCCGGTGGACCTTGACATTCAATTTGTTCCGACCTATACAGTCGATCCAGTTTCAACCTGGCATCATCCGGCATCAAATCCCTGCTTCCCAATCTTGACCCTATCACATGATAGTCCGGTCTTGGGTATCCCGCGTTTGCCATTTCCGAATCTCCATCGTTATACCTGTCTTGCTCTCGTGGAGCACCTTTCTGTTGCATACCTCGGCCGGCACTTTGCTCTTGCCTTTGTATATTCCGCTGCTGTGGTTGTCCTGCGCCTGCCGAGTTTCGCTGTCCGGCATTGCCGTTGACGGCGTTCCCTTCACCGGCATTGCCTTGGTCACGGTTACCTCGGCCAGCTTCACCTCGGCTCACACTCCGTCGATCATCATTTTTCTATGCTTCTTTTCCTTTCCCTGCCCGCGTTGGGTCATACGGGACGATCTGTTTCTTCCGTCTGGCCGAGGTTACTACCTCTTCTCTCCTTGGACCACCATGAGGAGACGATGCGGCTCCATCGGATTTCTCCGGGTTACCCATCGCCGAATGGACGATCTTGGAGGCTCCAACTCTCTCCGGGTTAGCTCTGAGTAGTTCTTCGTTTTGTCTGTTCGCGATCCGAACCAGCTCGTTAACCCTATCTTGCTGTCTTTGCCGAGCCTCACCCGTTAGACCCTCTACCTCGGATGCCGCTGCATCCGCTGCTCTGAGGTTCTTTGCCGGGGTACTATACCTCGGCAGCCCAACGGACAAACAGTTTTCTGATTCCTCAATTCCAGTATCACCTTCTTTGTTCATCTCGCTCATGAGATTTGTCCCCTTTACTTTTACAGCATCAACTTTGTTCGCCTTTGCGTACTCACGCAGCGTCATATTCAACGACTGCTGAGCCGCGGCTATCTTTTTTGCACCCTCTAGTATTTTTTGCCTAGTTTCTTCCAACTCGGCCTGCGCCTGAGCCGGATCTACTGCTGCTACCACAGGGTTTGCCAAGCTATCCATCGCTTCCCTCAACACGTTCTCTGGCCTCTCTAGTGGAGGACCTCTACCTTTCCTAGGTGCCTTAGGCGTTACCTCCGGATCTAGCGTCGGATCCTTGCTCGCGTCCACACCAGGCGTAGTCATCATCACCTCTGCATGGTCCGGGGAGCGAGTGATACGCGTCCCGGAAACCACGGTGAGGGGTGGCTCCCCTGCCTCGACGACGTGGCACGGATGAACACACGACACATCAACAACAACATAGACCTTGTGCGCCGAGCCTGACGAAGAGGCCATTGCGCGGAAGCGGGTGCGTGCCGAAGCAGCCAGCGTGGTCGCTAACGAAGTCCAGCGCTCCAAAGAGCTGAACAAGCCTGGAGACAATGCGTTCGCCGATGCTGATGAAGTTTCCCGTCTGGATCTTGACCCCTGCTAGCGCCGCTTGCCCCACGGTGGGCGCCAACTGTCGTGGTGGTGTCACGGCAGATGCCATGGATAGGCTAAAGGTGGGTACTAATACACACTAGGGAAATCCAGGGAGGGATAGTGAAGTGATTCTTCACCCGGAAGTTTGTATTTGCTTTGCTTCCAAGATTACAAGTGCTCCTAGAGCTGAATTGGCGAGAGGAGGAAGAAGGTGCTCTCTTACTCTCATGCACGGATCACACTTAAAACCCTAGCCAAATCAGAATAGCGGACCCCCCCCAACTGAAACTCTAGCCCTCCTTATATAGAGGGACCTAGGTCTCTACCTAGGGCATACGTGGAGGCATATTCCTAAGAATATGCCTCCTCCCAAAGTAGTAAGCCGACCGAGGTGCTTTTCCCCCGCGTCACACATGCAGAGGCTACGTGAGCCTCTGCGGCTCCCGCGTCAGCCGACAGGGGCGTCGTCACCCTTGTCCGCCACGCCCCGGTGGTCCTGCCCTTATTTGCTTCGCTCAGGTAGTGCGTACCGGGGCTTCTTTTGACCAGCGAGATTCCTTCCTTCTCCTAGAAGCTAGACGTGACCCGGATCATAGTTGATCCGGCCACACCCGTTCCTGCATACAAGTAAAACATGCATTTCCGACTTACTCCTTAAGTCGGTTGAGAATTAGTTAGGCGAACACCCCCTGGTCCGGGTTACCCCGTGATTCGGCCTGCCTTGAGGTGACCCGGCCAGCATCCACTTTGGCCTTGCCGAACCTCGGCTAACTCGGCCTTTATACCCCGGCGTGACCCTACCCGGGGGTATCCCCCCAACACCTGGGTAAACCTTGCGTCCCTGTGTGCTTGTTTGCTAGCCGATTGATGCCTCCAGCGCTCCCTCCTTCTCCAAAACCCAAGTCCATAACAATGGGCATTAACGAGTTGAACCCTTGTCAATTGGCGCCAGCTGTGGGAATTGGGAGTGCTGATGATGTGGCTTCTTCGGCCCCGTCAACCGCAATCTAAAACTCTGCAATAGCGGAGATTCGCCAGCTCTTCGGCGCTTTCGACTTCACCGTCCATACACCGGCCACTCGCCCGGCTTTCGAGTCCGTGGGCGATGGGATCAGCCTAGCAATTCGGAGCTTCCGCTTCCAGGTCGGTCAACTGGGCACGCTTCGCATGCCTGACTAGCCGACAGCACCCGCGATTGCTCCCACATCGTGGTTCCCGCCACCAATCGTCACCCTCACCAAGCTTAGCGCATCGGCAACAACTGGGAGCACGAATAGCGACAGCAGTCGCGGATCCGATCTGGGTGACCTAGCCACAGAAGATGGTGCCTATGGCTCCAGATCTGAAAGTTGTGGGAGCAATAGCTTCCCCAATCACTTCATGTGTGTTGTCATCAACGCGGGCGATACCGGCGTCAATCGCGAAAACACCAGCACTAGATCTGGCACCGGACCGCCCAACGGCAGCACACCAATGGCGCGCCCACCAATAACTGGACAGGAGGAGAACCGTCACTCATGGCGAATGAGAACACCGGAGAGCGCATGATGATCAAGATCAATGACAACGAGTGGGCTCGCTGTCGATAAGCTCTACGGGGCAATCGTCTACCCCCCAACACCTCGCAGGACATGTTGATGTGCTATCATCGACTGCTGAAGGAGGAATTCAAGCGCCAGCAACAGGTGATCGCGCAACTCGAGGCGTGCAGAAAGGCGGTGGACGAGTCGAGTCTTCGACGAGCTGTGCTCTCCTCCCATGGAGGATCCTCCTCCAAAGGCAACGAGTATGTGACCAACAAGAGGCGATCTCGACTGGCCCATCTCACCGAGCAAGAACGCGTAGAAGACGCGAAAGTCCTCGACTTCAGCTCTATGACGGTGGATACGCGGGGCAACATGCTCCCGAAGACGCCGCAAGCTGTGGTGACAGCAGCCACCATGTACCTCCTCAACAACCAGCCACTGGCTGGAGACCCGTGAGCTTCCATGCACCTATATACGATCGCGGGCCTGGGGCTAATCGAGGCCGCCCTCGACAGAGAACCAACACCAGAGCCAAAGAAAAGCAAGGCTCTGGACAAATACTAGTACTCGTACTACTCCAGTGATGACAGTCACGATTTGTCACAACGACGTCCCTCACAGCGGCATGACTGCGATTACGACGCGCATGATGACATCACGCAACGCAAGGTCGACAAGATGCGGGCAATGTGTGCTTGTTCGACTGACTCGGAAGAAGACAAGACTAAGATCTACGGTGCCAGATGCTTCAGTAGGGCCATCGGGTAGAAGTGAATGCCTAAGGGGTTCAAACTCCTGTCGGAGAACCCAAAATTTGACGGCCTGCAGGACCCAAAAATCTGGTTGGAGGACCACATCTCCTCCATCAGGCTGCACAGTGGGAGTCCAAGCACGGCCATGCAATGCCTATAGCTGCAGCTGCAGGGCCCCGCTCGCGCATGGCTCAACAACCTCCTGCGCAGATCCATTCGTAGCTGGGAAGAGCTGGTTTATAGCTTCGTGTGCAACTTCAAGGCCACTTACAAAAGGCCCGCATCAATCGAAGAACTGAGAAGCTGCCAGCAAAGGTTTGGCGAGTCGCTGCGCTCGTACATCCAGAGGTGGTCCATCATCAAGAACTCCGTAGAAAACATCTCGGAGGACCGCGCAATCGATGCGTTCAACAGCGGCGGTCGTCATATAGAGCTCAGGGAGGAGCTGGGCCGCTCGAAGCCCAAAACGATCAAACACCTGATGGAAATCGCGAATCGGTGGGCGGACAGAGAAGACTCGGTGAAAAACCGCACCTACTCCGACGATGACGACGACCTTGGGTGCAGACACGACCGTCGAGGCAAACGTCGAATGTGCGTCTACAAGGACTGCGAAAAAGTCAATATGGTCATAGCCGGCTAAGCCGACAAACGCGACGACAACCGCAACAGTGTATATCGCAGCGGTGGATACCGCAACGGTGGGAAAACCATGCAAGTGTGGCAACACCACACTCGCGAAGAGGCACCCGAAACATCCATCCAGGACAAACTGTTTGGACCATGAAACGTGCACTTCTACATCGACAAGCACAACGACAAGAAAAAATCAAGCCACCTTCTGAAGGATTGTCGCGAGTTCCTCAAACTCCATGAGGGTCTGGCTCAGATGAATCGTGACGCGATCAACATGGGCTATGGAGTTGCCTCAAGCGCTGTGGCACATGGAGCTCCTCCACCACCACCCGTACCACCACCACCCACGGCCGTGCCGGTCCAGCATCATGGAGGCGAGCCATACCCACGAGGCGTGGGCAACATGGGGATGATCCAAAAAGGGCATCCCTCAAATCGAGTGCAAAAGGCCATCACTCGCCAAGTCAATATGGCGATAAACTCTCCACCCTCCACCACTGAGTACCTCAGTGGAAGCGAGTCCTACATCACCTTTGACAAGCGCGACCACCCGCGCCAAGTTCCTCGTCCAGGCCATTGTCCCCTCGTACTCGAGGCGCAGATCGGGGGCTTCGACATGAGTTGCGTCTTCATGGACGGCAGGAGTGGCATCAACCTCATGTTCGCTTGTACCGTGCGTGCGATGAGGATCCCTCTGACTTGTCTGTAAGTTTCAGACACAACGTTCCACGACATCGTCCCAGGGAAGGGTGTAAATCCCCTAGGCAAAATCAACCTCGATGTCATCTTCGGCATGTTGCAAAACTTTCAGTGTGGGCGCATCGACTTTGAAGTTGTCGACTGGCCCTCACAATACCACTACATCCTCGCACATGTCGCGTTCGCAAAGTTCATGGCAGTGCCGCATTACGCCTACCTGCAGATGAAAATGCCAGGTCCAAACAGCGTCATCACGATCAGTGGAAGCTTCAAGAGGTCCGACAGATGCGACAGGGAATTCAACAGAATCTCCCAGTCCTTTGGCATGCAGGAGGAACTCGCAAGATTGAAGGAGTCGACAGACAATAGTCTGCCTCCCCTGAGCAGGCCAAGTTCACCCGACCTATCCTTCAACTCGTCGGTGCACACGAAGAAAGTCCAGGTCCACCCAACGGAGCCGACCAAGACAGCCCTCATCGCCAACAACTTGAGTCCTGCATAGGAACTCGCGCTCGTCGAATTCCTCCGTGAGCACTGGGAAATTTTCGCCTGGTGTCCAGCGGACATGCCAGGAGTTTCCAAGGAATTCGCCGAGGACTCACTCAACATGAACCCAGACGCAAGGCCAGGCAAGCAGATAATACGGCGACTATCTGAACCAAGAGCAAAATCACTCGAAATGGAGATTAGCAGACTCCTCGACGCAAACTTCATACACGAGATCAAGGAAAGCACCTGGCTCGCTAACATAGTGCTTGTGCCTAAAAGACACGGATATCCTGCAGATGAAATACATTCTGCGAATGCAGTTCACTACCTCCAATAATGAAGCCGAGTACGAGGTCTTAATCCATGGGATGTGGATGGTGAAAGCCTGAGGCGCCAAGAGGCTCATCATCTACGGTGACTCCAAGTTAGTGGTGAACCAAACAATGCACGAGTGCGACGCACTAAGCGACAACATGATCGTCTATCGCGACCTCTACGACATACTCGAGGGAGATTTTGATGGCTGCAAGCTGTTGCACCTAGGCTGCGAAAGCAATGAAGAGGTGGATACACTCGCCAATATTGGTTCCACCTACACCCCCATACCACCTGGGGTATTCCTCGAGCGCATCTGCAAGCGCTCCATCAAGCCCAAAGCTCTAGAGAAGAAAGCAAGCACATCAACGGACTCGGGGGCTACGCCACCCAACGAGCCAATGGCACTCGATGACATGGAGCTCGATACAGGACTCGAAGGACCAATGTGTGTCATCATGATCGAGCCATCCTAGACACAACCCTACATCACATATCTACTCAGCAAGAGGCTACTAGATGACCCGACTGATGCGCGACACATCGTGCGACGATCCAAGGCATTCACCCTCATTGACGGCGAACTGTACAAGCGCAACATCATAGGAGTACTTCAACGGTGCGTCTCCAATGGGGACGTGCTGGCTCAGTGTTGATGTAGAGCTTGTTGGGAACCCCAAGAGGAAGGTATGATGAGCACAGCAACAAGTTTCCCTCAGTTATGAAACCAAGGTTTAATCGAACCAGTAGGAGCAAGGAAACACCCCAAAGGTGTTGCTAGCTGAGCCTTAGCAGGGCGCACTACCAGTGCTAGTAGCAACGTGGAGACCTGCACAACACAACCATAGAACTCTGTCCCCAACTTGCGATGAGGTTGTCAATCTCACCGTGTTTTGCTGAAAACAAAGGATTAAACGTATCGAATGGAAGGAAGTAATAGTTTGCAGAAAGTAAACACAAAACAGTAAACAGTTTATAGATTGTATGTAAAAGAAAAGGACCGGGATCCATAGTTCACTAGAGGTGGCTCTCCTTAGGTAGATAACATGCTGGGTGAACAAATTACAGCGGGGCAATTGACAAACATCGAGAAAGCAATACATGCATATACTAATCATCTTGACTCCTTTGAGACTTGATTGGGCATTACAACATTACACATAGACCTCAATCCAACTGCATCTATGACTAATAATCCACCTTCAGGTTATCATCCGAACCCCGTCCAGTATTAAGTTGCAAGCAACATATTATTGCTTTACGAATTGCGTGTAATGTAAACAATACGATTGTTCTATGAACAAAGGATTGTTGTTTTCTCCCTAGTAGCAACAACACATCTAGTACCTTAGAGATTTCTGTCACTTCCCCAGATTACCAGAGGCATGAACCCACTATCGAGCATAGATACTAACTCTTAGAGTTGCTAGCATCTACTTGGCCAAAATATCTACTAACAACGGAAAGCATGCAAGATCACAAATAACAAAGACATGATAGAATCAATAATCAATCTGAAATAGCATCTCAATATCCATCGGATCCCTGAAAACACAACATGTAGAATTACAAATAGATGATCTTGATCATGAATGGAGCTCACAAGATCTAGACATGAAAGCACAAAGGAGGAGAACCAGCCATCTAGCTACTACATGGATCCGTAGTCCAAGGATGAACTACTCACGCATCACACCAGAGGCTTGCATGGTGATGAAGATGGCCTCCAGGGTGAATTACCCGCTCCGGCAGGGTGCCGGGAAGAGCTTTAGATCCCTCCTGATCTAGGGATGGAGATGACGGAGGCTATAGACTCTTTTGTGGATCTTTGATCGGGTACTTAGGGTTTTCGTCCCGAGGACAATATATAGGCGGAAGGAGAGGCCGAGGGGGTGTTGGGGTTGGCAAGACCACCCCCTGGCGCGAGCCAGGCCTGGCCCCCAGCCCTTCTCCGTCTCGTATTCTGGCATCTGATGACTTCCGCAAAATAGGCACTTTGGCTTTTGTCCCATCCAATTATGAGAATATTCATTTTCTGACTTTCCTAGAACCAAAAACAGCAGAAAACAGGCAGCTGGCACTGTGGCTCTTGTTAATAGGTTAGTCCAAGAAATCATATGAAAAGTACTCCAAAGTGTGGACAAAACACAAGAAAGTGGATAAAACCAAGCGTGGAACATCAAAAATTATAGATACATTTACAATGTATCAACACCCCCAAGCTTAACTCCTGCTCGTCCTCGAGTAGGTAAGTGATAAAAAGAAAGAATAATTTTTGAGGTGACATGCACCATCAAAGACTTGATCAAAGTACAATTAAAGCTGGGATCATAGTACTTCAATCATAACATGAAATACAAAGTTCTAGCAATAAGACAAAGAAACTATGTTGCAACATGAAAAGGCACAAACAAAAGATTCATGAATAACAATGCTTTGCAAGATGTTTCTTTGTTTTACATGAAAAAACATAGCATAATAGTATTCAGCTTGTCCCTCAAAATGCACAGGACACCTTCAAAGTTCATAAGAGTGACTAGATACAAATAGTTTAAAACAAGCAATATCAAGTTATGCATCAATCAACTAGTCTTGGGACAATGCACATAGAACTAAGAATGGCCACTATGCTCTCAAAGTAGGTGCATAAAGGTAGAAGGTGGAGACTCAATATAATGGTGGAAGAAAAGCCTTCATAAAAGGAAGTAGCGATTCAAGTCTCATAAAGAGCTTCCAAAAATTATGGTACTTATAGCTTTCAACTCTCATTGCCCCTATCATAAGCATCTTGAAGGTGATTAAGGTTAAAGTGAACAAACTATGGTGTACATGCTTGACGAAGTATAAGTTAGAAATATCATGTCCCTTGTATATGAGGGCCGCTCCTCATGCTACTCAAGTTTAGTCACCGGTAAGTTCTTGTCATCGTAAGTACATGTGTATCATAGAGAACCGCCAACGGGGTACCCCTTGCCCGATGATACGGAAGAATCCCCATATCAAAATGACAAGGCAAGCAGACAGTGAGCATCTCAGCAATCTTCTTATTTACCATGGGAATATGGTGCTTTTTCTCTCTTTCCTCTTTTCATAATATCTCTTTTTTTCTCAATATAGGACTCTTTTTTTTATAAGAAGAATGCTTCATAGACAGCTCATTATGGTTACACTACAGGTTTCCACCATGTCAGCATGGATTAGACCAGCGGCCCAGGCATTTCTCTAACACATATACATAACTCCATGGACTTACAAACTCCCCTTTCATTTCACACCGACGACATCCATATACAAAAGAGCATGATATCAACTAGGTACAAGTACCAAGTGCAATGTTGAAAGCGTTCCCCATGAAAACATGCTTATGCTAATTCCCAACAAATAAGTGCAAGCATATACAACATAGACGACACAATGGTTCAAGTTTATTAAGGGCAAGAAAAGTAAGTGTGCCATCAAGTTCGTGAGAGCTTTAATCACTAGTTTTCTCATAACAAGTTTAATTTGGAAGGTAAACAAAAGCATGAATATACTTGCAATAGCATAAGATAGTAGGTAGGTATGGTAGACTCTTTGGAATAACTTGGTTTAGGGAGTTGGATGCATGAGTGGAACTCATACTTGGTTGTGGAGGCTAGCAAAAGACTGGGAGCGACAAACTAAGAGAGCAATAATGGACATAATCATGCAGAGCGACAAAACATCATTGATCAAAGCATAAAGTGATACTAAAAGTTGAAAACTAAAGGATCATAAAGGCTATGGTGACTTGAGATAGTCATAACATATTGTGAGCATAAGCCAAGTCAACCCAAATAAAGCATCAAAGGAGAATACCACTATACTATGCTTTAGTATGCTAAAACAACGTATGATTCATCCAAGGCACATTAAGCAATCTCAATTGTTTATAACAATTCATGCTACAACAAAGAATACTAAGCATAAAGCCAAAACAATATCAAGCATGGCATGACAAAACATAGGCCACAGTAAAAAACGAGCTCTTTTTACCACATAAGCATGAACTTTCCTACTCTTTTCCAAACCAAACCAAACTATTTGCAAAACAAATGTATGAAAGAGGGGTTCCAACCAATTTATTCAGAAAACTAAGAAAACCAAAGCAAAAGAAAAAGCAAAATGAAAACGAAAAAGAAGACGCTCCAAGAAAAACGATGATAGGACGCACTACCGGTGCCAGCAGCAACGTGGAGACCTGCACAACACAACCACAGAACTATGTCCCCAACTTGCGATGAGGTTGTCAATCTCACCGTGTTTTGCGGAAAACAAAGGATTAAACGTATCGAATGGAAAGAAGTAATAGTTTGCAGAAAGTAAACACAAAGTAGTAAAATATTGTAGATTAAATGTAAAAGACAAGGACCGAGATCCATAGTTCACTAGAGGTGGCTCTCCTTAAGATAGATAACATGCTGGGTGAACAAATTACAGCGGGGCAATTAACAAACATCGAGAAAGCAATACATGCATATACTAATCATCTTGACTCCTTTGGAACTTGATTGGGCATTACAACATTATACATAGACCGCCATCCAACTTCATCTATGACTAATAATCCACCTTCAGGTTATCATCCAAACCCCCTCCAGTATTAAGTTGCAAGCAACAGATTATTGCTTTACGAACTGCGTGTAAGGTAAACAATACGATTCTTCTATGAACAAAGGATTTTGTTTTCTCCCTAGTAGCAACAACACATCTAGTACCTTAGAGATTTCTGTCACTTCCCAGATTACCAGAGGCATGAACCCACTATCGAGCATAAATACTAACTCTTGGAGTTGCTAGCATCTACTTGGCCAAGATAGCTACTAACAACGGAAAGCATGCAAGATCACAAATAACAAAGACATGATAGAATCAATAATCAATCTGAAATAGCATCTCAATATCCATCGGATCCCCGCAAACACAACATGCAGAATTACACATAGATGATCTTGATCATGAACGGAGCTCACAAGATCTAGACATGAAAGCACAAAGGAGGAGAACCAGCCATCTAGCTACTACATGGATACGTAGTCCAAGGATGAACTACTCATGCATCACATCGGAGGCTTGCATGGTGATGAAGAAGGCCTCTAGGGTGAATTCCCCTCTCCGGCAGGGTGCCGAGAAGAGCTTCAGATCCCTCTCAATCTAGGGATGGAGATGACAGTGGCTAGAGACTCTTTCGTGGATTTTTGATCGGGTACTTAGGGTTTTCGTCCCGAGGGCATCTTATAGGCGGAAGGAGAGGCCGAGGGGGTGCTGGGGTCGGACAGACCACCCCTGGCGTGGGCCAGGCTGGGCCGTGCGGCCAGGTGGTGTGGTGGCCCCTGGCCCCTCTCCGTCTCGTACTCTGGCATCTGATGATTTTCGGAAAAATAGGCACTTTGGCTTTTGTCCCGTCCAATTCCGAGAATATTCATTTTCTGACTTTCCTGGAACCAAAAACAGCAGAAAACAGGCAGCTGGCACTATGGCTCTTGTTAATAGGTTAGTCCAACAAATCATATGAAAAGTACTCCAAAGTGTGGACAAAACACAAGAAAGTGGATAAAACTAAGCATCGAGCATCAAAAATTATAGATACATTTGCAATGTATCAGGACAGAAGGGCCGTCCTCCTCGACATACATGAAGGCACTTGCGGACATCATGCTAGCAGTTGCGCCCTCGTCACCAAAGCTCTACGAGCTGGATTCTACTGGCCCACGGCCATGCGCGATGCCAAGGACATCGTCCATCACTGCAATGCTTGCCAGTGATTCGTGGACAACCCACACGCACCTGGCGCAGAACTTAGGCCAATACCATTGGCTTGGCCCTTCGCACAATAGGGACTCGACATGGTCGGCAAGATCCCAAAGTCCTCGCAAGGAGGATTTATCTACCTCTTAGTCGCGGTCAAAAAATTCACCAAGTGGATCGAGGCCATGCCAGTGACGAATCAATCAGGAGCCAGCGCCGTCAAGTTATTCAAGTCCATTGTGTACCGCTTTGGAGTGCCACATAGAATCATCACGGACAATTGGACAAACTTCACCTCCAAGGAGTTCCAGGAGTTCTGCGAAAACCTGGGAATCAACATAAGTTACACCTCGGTGGCTCACCCGTAGACCAACGGTCAAGTTGAAAAGGCCAACGGCCTCGTGTGCGGTGGAATCAAGAAGCGACTCCTTCGGCCACTCGAACAAGCCGCTGGATGCTGGCCAGACGAGCTGCAATCTATACTTTGGAGCCTACGCACAACTCCAAACAGCGCCACGGGCTATACTCCGTTCTTCATGGTGCACAGTGTTGAGGCGGTGCTACCCGCAGAAGTGCGCTACAAATCTCCGTGAGTGGTTGCTTACAGCGAGCAGGAGTCAACTCTTGCACTCGAAGACTCCGTCGACCTCCTGGACGAGGCACGGGAAATTGCAGCGGAGAGATCGACGATCTATCAACAGAGCCTCCACAACTACCACAGTAGAAGGCTATGCCCTAGATCCTTCGTCGAAGGAGACCTGGTCCTGCGATTGAAGCAACAAGGGCATCTCAAGCTCGAGTCCCCTTGGGAAGGACCTTACGTGATTACAGAAGTAATCCCAGGTGGCGCCTATCGCCTTAAAGATTTCGAGAGCAGAGTCGCATACTCTAACCCCTGGAAATGTCACGCGGCTGGCATCGTTTCTACCCCTAGTCATTTTTATATTGCAAATAAGGCTATTCAGCCAGGCTACTTAGCCACACACTGTACCTCGTACTATGCTACGAATAATAAAGCTAAGTGCCCAGAAACTCTGTGTCTTTTCCTATTTTTCTTGCAATTTCATCACTCGGGGGGCTGCGCCACCTTTACACTTTCCGTTCTACAAACCAATCGCAGTATCCTGAGTAGCTGACACACTATCAATCGAACCCTTGATAAACACCAACCCAGCTGCAATGCGCCTGACAGGTTGGCTAGGCACTAAGATAAACATATGTCAGGCTAACGAAAAGGAACTTTAGAGTACACTACACTCGAAAAATATATAAGCTAGCAAGATCTTCACATATCAATGGGTATTACATACACCCAACACAAATCATACGAACTTTACAACACTCATACATCTATGTGCAGGATACAAACTACGCTACTGCTGCAAAAGATGAACATTCGTCTACTCTTCAAACAAGTTGACGATGTCCTCCGCCAGCCGATCAACTGCCCTGATAGTTAGGAACCATGTTTCCAAGTAATCCCCCTCTGCGGCGGTGGCGGCCCAGCAGCAACGGACGCTATGTCCACATCTGGCCGATGCAGTCGCACCAGCGACAGGGTAGTCTTCGCACCTGCGACCAATTACTGCCGCACGCACTCGCATACCACACTTATATCTTGAAACTTTGCTAGAAGGGCCAACAGGCTTGAAGGGACAAGCATCCAGCGGAAAACACCCGTCTGATAAATGTGCCTAAGACACGACTGCACCTTCTTCAAATAATGGAGCACTCGAGAAGAACGATCCTGCAGAGCTCGCAAGCGTGATCGCACGGTCGTTGTCCACCCAAAAGTACCCACTCGCCTGGCTGATCCTTGGGTCAAGTTGTTCATTTGAATGGCCACCCCGGGTCCTTCTCATCCTGCGGATGACGAGCGCTGACAACTACACCAAGCAAGCAACAAAGTGTGAAGACAAGGCAACGCCACGATAGTCTAAAAGAAAAGATGAGAAGGCAAAAGGCTAACATTTGAACTGCTCATTCTACTATGCCAACTTCCTCCAAGAGATACTTCTCGCGGGCGGTGGCCTTATTAGCTTTCGACTTCCACACATCCACGCTACCAGGATGATGGGAAACTCACACTCCAATTCCTTAATGCGGTCGCGCAATCGTGAAAGCCAACGACAATTCCTCCACCTTTGAACGCGGTTGCACCATGGTTTCATCAGAGGGAGGATAATCATGAGGACCACTCAAAGGACCTATCTACAATCAACTAAGAGGAGAATGAGACTCATCACACGTCGATAAACAAAGGACTGCATTCAAATTTGATAAAATGTCAAGGGAACACCCCCCACAAAAGCATGGTTCAGAAAAAAGGCTAAGCTATAGCTATTACACATGAAGACTAGGGAGCATTTTGCTTCTTCAACTTCGAATTCTACTTCGGGGGCTTCATCGCATCCGTGGCAGTCTCCGACGCCACGGACTTGCCGGTGGTAGCCCTAGATGCCGCGGTCTTCGCTGCCTTTGCTTGCCGCCGCTCCTCAGAGTATTTGGCAACTGTCTCGATAAGCTGAGGCCCATATTTAGTGCAACTACTAGTAAAGGGAGCAAACACTACTTGCTGGCCTCCGGCGTCGACAGGCATTGCCTCGGAGATCGCGGCGGGATCCAACTCCACGCCATAGGCTTGCACCATCGCGAGTGCCATGGGAGCGCCGACAGACCGCTGGGAGTTCCTGAATTCTGTGGGAATACCTCCAGCGAATGATTCCACTAGGTCGTCAAGATTGTCGATTAACCCAGCCTTGGGAGTCAGGTCATCACGAAGGCAACTGAGCACATCCTTTGCCTTCCCTAGCGTCTCCTGGAGGGAAACACTACGGTCCTCGACTGCAGCAACGGCGCCAGCCAACGCATCCGCGCGACGCAAGAACTAGGCGTCAAAGCTCAGGCCAACGGCATCTGCATACATAAGGTGTTAGCACAGCAACATGACATCAAACAAGGAGCAACGCAAATCAAACTGAAAATTACCTGAGAGGGCCTTGGCAATTGAGAAAAGTTATTCTTCAAACAACTTCTCCCTTTCAGCAGTGGAAGAGTGCAAATCCTCTTCGCGCTTTTGCGTCTCCTCCAGGGCTGCGACTGCTTCATCACGATTCTTCGCCGCTGCGGCAAGCCCCTTATCGAGGGACGCACACACGACGAAGAAGCTCATTATGCTCACCTACAAAGGACGAGGCATAACAACAATTAAGCCGACAAATTTCCATGAAGACAAAGACAAAATCCAAAGCTAACCTTTGACTGCACGGTGGCGATTGTCCAGCAGGGCGTGCTGTCGACCCATAGCAAGAACTTGCTCCACGAGGCGTGCAGCTTCCTTCACAATGAGCTACACCAAAGGGAAAGGAAGATTCAGCGGCAACCCAAAGTACAAATTCAGCTACCAAACAATAAAAAATGACACTTACATGTTCCTCGAGGGACTCCGAAGATGATTGTCGCGCAGTCGTCCGGGCAACCATCTGGTGCTCCCCAGTATGCGGGGAACTCGAAGAATTGGCACCGGAGTGGGCCACCACTGGAGGAGAAGGAGGCCATTCAGCCACCTCCTTGGCCTTAGAGTCTACGACTCCGGACTCTTTCACAAATTGGACGTCGTCAGAAGACGACGATGCCGCTTGACTACAAAACATGCCTAATGCAACTTCAGAAAAAGCAACCTCAAAGAGAGCAAAACAAACTCACGAGCATTAAAAGCTTACCAGTTAAATTTTTCGAGGTCGAAGGAGTCATCCGACGACTCCTTCAGCAGTCGCAGCTTCTTCCAAGTAGGAGGAGCCATGGCGCGCACAAGAACGGTGGGGATTGGCTCCTCTATAGCAGCAGAGGGACCTTCCGGCGTCGTCGGTGAAGAAGCGTCAGAATCCTCATTGCGGGACTGCTTGCGAGTGTCGTGGCCGCTGGACTCGGGGGCTCCCTCCTCTTCTTCAATTGGGACAGTCGACTCCGACTCGTCCTCTTCCTCCTCTCTGCGAGGAATAGTTCCTTCGGGCTGAGGAGGCAAACTGGCAGCCACGCTCCAGTCCTACAATCAGAAGATACATCATTATATATCAAGTACTTGATGGTAATCGACAAAGAAAACTACTTCACAATACAGTTCTACCTTAGGAGGAGGTTAGAGGCGTCGAAAGGAGGTACGACTGGTTTGCCTGAGAGATGCTCCTTAGCAGTGTACTTGGTCACCAATCGCAACCTCCTGTCTACCTCACCTGCAGAAATGCCTTCCAGTGATATGCGAGTGACATCACTTGCACCAGCCCAGCAGTACATTGGGTGGACTCTGGCCTGCAGAGGCTGAACGCGGCGGCGCAACCACGTGCGAATGAGAGCGGTGACACCCTCTTCTTTGCCTATGCGGCCTTCAAGGTCGCAGACGTGCTGATACATCACCTCTATTTCCTCGGACTCGCCGGGCATCATGACGTTCTTCCAGGAACGCCTCCTCTTACAAGCTGCCACAGAGTCGAAGGGCGCGAGTCCGTAGTGCTCTCTGTCGGCCTTCTGGTCGCGGATGTAGAACCACTTGTCTCTCCACCCTTGGACAGATGCGGTGAGCTTGATGTCGAAGTAGACAGCGGAGGAGTCGACATGGATTCCGCAGCCTCCTACATCGTAGACTACCGAACCAGCGACTGACGTTTGGGCTTGAAAAGCCTCTTGAAGAGGCCAAAGTGTGGCTCGATTCCGAGCTAGCACTCGCAAAGAGTGATGAAGCAAGAGATGTGGAGAATGGAATTTGGGGACAGCTGGTGTAGTTGGAGCCCATAAAAACAAAGAAGACCCTTGAAGAAAGGATGAAGGGAAGAGAGAGACCTCGAATGACGAACGCAAGGAACATCACCCGGAAACCCGGAGGAGGACGGGGATTACCTCGTCACCAGGCACCCGCGGGTCATCATCTACGGGTGGAAGAGCTCCATCTTGACGAAGAAGATGCAACTCGGAAGACTTGATGACGGACGCACGCTAGGAGCCATTGGTGACGCAGGTGCCTGCACCCTTCTTCTTCCCAGCGCCGGCGGTGCTGGTGCCCACGGCGGTGGTGCCGCCCTTCTTCTTGGTGGCGGCAATGGTGGCCGTAGATCCAGCGGCGACGCCTCCCTTCTTCTTGCCCATCTTTCGATGGCGATGGGAGCGGAGAAAGTAACTGGGGAAAACTTGGAGCTGGTCTAGTGCCACGAAGAGGAAGCGCGCAAAAAGCAGAGAGAACAGCAATGGCGAAGGAGGCACGAGCAAGAAGAGATATGGGAAAATTACCGCAACTGCGCTGCTACTTAACCTCCTCGCAGGTGTCATCCAACGGCCAGCAAAAACCCTACTGAACGCGTGGCGCACATCACCATCGACACGTGGTGATGGTGAACCACAAACCGTCCCCACTACTCCCATTACGTGCGGAAATCGAGGAGACGCAGTTAAAACAGAAGATTACGCACACTCAGTCAAATCGAAGTCAGAAGAAAGTGGACCACCGCTCGTCACGTCCCGTCAAAACTGCTCACGCGGGCAACTGAGGTCATCACATCGTCAGCACTGACGTCACTGATTCTAGCAGAAGAAGATTTTGACTACTTTAGTTCTTGCTCGAGACTTCAACTCAACCAAGCACTCGGGGGATACTCCTAATAGGAGCGCTGGCCGCGCACCCGAAAGAATTTTTATGCAGGTGTATCAGCATTCAAGACAAACCCATCACTCGAATCAACGATTCGATTGTGAACTACGGGTTACTCCCATAGGGAGCGCTGGAAGCACATTCGACTGAATCGAGCAACTAAAGACGACAGCAGTCGCAAAATGTTTTTAGTCCCTACTCGAGTCTACGACTCGAATAGGCACTTGGGGGCTACTCCCGTAGGGAGCGCTGGCCATGCACCCTATGATTATTTGTACATCCTACTATGTGTCGATAACATCCACACTCGAATGCTATGGCGACTCCGCCTTATATTTTCCCTACAAAGAGATTATATCTCCTGGGCCACCCGAATCATCTCCGCGATGACTAAAATTTCAGATGTCGCGCTTGCAGCGTGAAGATAAGACCTGAATAAGGCCTGACAACGCATCTGCTACGCACTACCAGAAATATATTCGTGCCTGCAGGTACGATGAACATGGCTTGACGGACGTGTCGAGTGCTCACACTTATACACTGGAATACGACTCATGTAAGACCTCCGCGGCCTGAGTCGAATTACGCCAGCACTTTTTCAATTCGAGTCCAGGGACTCGAGTTTGAGTAGATTGCATTGTTTTGCCCTAAAGCAGTTAACTGATACCGATACATCGGATAAATCAGGCACGTATATCAACAATCCCTATGACACAAACTGAACACTCGAAAAGATGCTCAGACATGCACTCGAAAGACTTCATAAAGTCTCCAGTCGAATCTACGATTCCACTGGAGACTCGGGGGCTACTGACATGGGTATACCCTATAGGTACTCGAGTTTGGTATATACGGTCCAGATACGGCAGAAGTCCATGGCATTGCCAAGGCCCGATGAAGAATTTGAGTGGCCCACGGACTCTCCGATTTCTTGCGAGGCAAGAAGAAGCTTAAGATAGGAAGTTCAAAGGACAAACCCTAATATGTAACTGACTCGACCTGCTACCTGAGACCTAGCCTATCTATATAAAGGCTAGGAGGGGTGGCGAGGAGGATAATCACAACCCTACTTTTCACAACTCTCGCCAGATTGCATCTGCGCACCCCTGTAATGTTCGATTCCTTTGATAATTCCAAGAGCAGACAAGCAGGGGTAGGGACCTCTACAAGGCCTGCACCTGGGTAAACCTTGCATCCCTGTGTGCTTGTGTACTAGCCGATTGATGCCTCTAGCGCTCCCTCCTTCTCAAAACACAAGTCCATAACAAGGGCATTGACGAGTTGAACCCTCATCAGTAGGCGTCCCACGTATGGGCCGGCATTTCCCACAAGCTGGTTGACTCCTCTCTCAATAGCCCGAGATACATATGCATATCGATACCTGGTTGTTTCGGCCCCTGAATAAGAATGCTCATTTGTACGTACCTTTGCTTCATGCACAACCACAGGGGGGGAGGTTGTACGGCCATACAAACACGGGCTAGGAGTTATGCGTGCTACTCTGGTTTCCAAAAGGATTAATTCCATCGTGCTCGTACCCAGCCTGACGTTCCTTGCATCGCCCCCGAAATTTTCGAACTCGATGTCTAATGCATTCCACTGGCTAGCGTCTGAAGGGTGTGTCAGGATCTTGCCCTTCTCCGGATCATCTTCAGGTTTCTCCCTTTCCGCGTGCCATTGCATGAGCTTTGCTTCCTTAGGATCTACGAAATATCGCTGCTGACGGGGGGGGGGGGGGGGGGATGATAGGAAAGTACCATACCACTTTTCGAGGAACTTTCTTGTTCCCTCTCTTATACCGTCCTTGGCCGCACACCGGACATGTGGTTCTATCCGCCTACTCGTTCCGATAAAGTGCGCAATCATTGATGCATGCGTGGTAGGCCGAGAGGGCACACGATTTTCTTGGCCTCCTCGATACTTGTTGGCAATGTGTTCCCCTTAGGAAGTCGGCCATGCCAGTATTCCATGTTCGCGTTGAAGCTCACATAGGTCAATTTGTGTTCGGACTTCATCTCCAGAGCCTTGAGTGTTACACTCAATCGTGTATCCTCGGGGCACAATGGAGTCATCCAGTCTATCTCCATTTGGGCCAGCTTGGCTTTCTCTCTGGCTGCAGCTTTGGCATTGCTCGTCTCCT